>PVHP010034374.1:0-18976 GCA_004024765.1 Zapus hudsonius
AGTCTCCCCTCGAGTCCGTAAGCCAAATAAACCCATTCCTCCATAAGCCACTTTTGCTTGGGTTCTTTCTGCGCAGCAACTAGAAAGCTGACTGCAACACATACCTTTCTGAGTTCTCACCAGCATTGTATGAAAAATAAATTTCAGTTATATTTAAGAATGTTAGGCTCAAAGTCTATTTATTCCAAGTTGCTCTGGGGAGGGAGGTTGTGAATAAGGAATATGCCATGTTTTCATTGAATCTAAGATACCATCAATTTAAAGACACACCATTACTTACCATATCATTAAGAAAGAAAAAAGTTGGCAAACAATGACAAAAACACTCATCACTTAGAAAGCAAATTATTTAATACATATTAAAATAGTTTGTGTATCATTCTTGTACATACACAAAATGGAAACTAAAAATAAAAACAAATTGATCAGGGTACACATGGAGCATATATACTTTTTGCTTTTGTATGTGAGTGTGTGTGTGCGTTTGTGTGTGTGAGTGTGAGTGTGTGCGCGAGTGTGTGTGTTTAAGAGAGTATGTGCAGGTACATGCACCCATGCATGTGGAGGCCCGGGGACAATCTTGCTGTCATCTTCAGGTAGGCCATCTATCTCCCTTTTGAGGTAGAGTCCCTCATTGTCCTGGAGCTCACCACTAGGCTAGACTGCTGGCCAGCAGGCTCCAGGGATCCGCTTGTCTCCTCCTCCCCAGTGCTGTGACCACTAGTGTTCCCATTCTTGTGAGGCAAGCACGTCACCCACTGAGCTATCCCCCTGACCTCCAAGTCACTTTAGAGTTTCCTGCATCATGTGTGGGCTCTGGTTTTTCAGGGGGTGTTTTGTCCACACAATCTCCCCATGTGCCAGCAACCTGTTGAGTTAGCATTTAAAAGAAAGTTGCTCTGTGATTGTCTCTGGGTTTTTTCGATGCTAGTGTCCCACTCATAGTTTATGTTTTCCTCTCCATTCAGTCGCATTCTGTGGTCCAGAAGAAAGCAGCCTCTGTTCAAATTCGTGCTTTCAAAGTGATGCTTAAAGCTAAAAAGACAGACTGCCTAATAGCGACACCAGCCACACCAGCCTCTGGGACCTTACAGCATCGTTCATCCCGTTTCTGGGTACAGCACCTACCGCCTTTGGTAGACCTTGGATCTTTGTGTCAAGCAATGCTCATAACTTGATGAGGGTTTGGTGACAGAGCAATGACACCAGCCCCACATATGAGCATGCAGGACCAAGTATCTCGTGACCTTCTGCCTGACCATGGTGGGAACAGATAGCCTGATCCTAGGATCATTACAATGAAAAAGATGGTGCATATTTTACCTCAAAACGTGGGATTTTCCTGGGCTCTATTTTTTTAATGTCCCCTCAATTCACTGACATGGACAATGGAAACGTCAGCTTCATCTTCGCCGCCTCTGTCTGCCACAGCACAGCCAATCAGTGATTCTCCCTTCTGGCCCATTTCTATTGCTTTCATTCAATGCCCCATTCTATTCTTCTGTCAGAAGCCACAGCACATATCTCCTCACTTATCTCCTTGCCTTCTAGAGATTTCTTCTCCTTCAGTCAGTTCTATTCATTACTCTTAGGATAATCTTTCAACTACACAAATCTGAGCCTGTCATTCTCCTTCTCAAAACTTCTCCCTGGATCCTCATTACTGGAAGAAATAAAGCACAGGCCCCCGAGCTTGACACCCCGTTGCTTCAGTCTTCTGAATCCTGCCTACCATTCCAGCAACACTGTTACCTTTTTCCCCCTGTCTTCTTTCTCTCTGTTAATGTTTCTTCTGGTCACATCAGAGACATGCATCTATGAGAAATGTCTTCTCTTCCCAAAGAGCCTGTAACAATACACACATCCATATGCACACATCCATTTACCTGACTTTTTCTTACTCTTTTTGCTCATTGATCAGATTTCATCCTTGGCTTTGCAACCCCTATCTGTGCCTTTGGTCACAGCATCATTTTCTATGCAGTGGGGGTAGGGGAACTCCCCAGGCCTATCTCAAGAATTAAATCCAATTGCACAATTTCATGTTAGCAATGTAGAGTCATCTGGACATAATAAACAAACCTAGAACTCAATATTGTCATACTGTGACTTATGCTTACGACCTCTGTAACCTTGGGCACCTAACATAACCTTTCTGAGTTTAGTTTCTTAAAGCACCCAAACCAATGTGGGCCTCTAAGTGCCTGATGGAGCCCCCTTTGCAGTAAAGAAGATCCTAAAGGAACTGTTATGTGTGTCCCCAAGTGTTATGGTCAGCTTTCTAGTTGCTGCGCATAACCCCCATAAGCCCGCCCCCAACAACACAGCTCTAGTGAGGTTGTAAAATCCAAACTGCCATCAGCTGAGGATCGATCATTGAGAACACATTCATTTGTTTGTGGGGGACACCTGGATCAAACCATGACACCAAGTCCTTATACTATTCACGTATCACGAGGAAGCAGCTGACCAGCAAAGTCTCACTCTCAGTTGTTCTTAATGCTGACCTTGGTCATGTGACTACCTCTCAATACAGCCATGTTCTGAGTACAAGTGGTAGGTTCCTCCATGGGGTTAGGGCTTTTAAACTGTGAATATCTCTCCATGAAATCTGTGGTGTTTTGATTCGGGGTGTCCCCCATAAACTTATGTGTTCTGAATGCTTGATCCCCAGCTGGTGGCAATTTGGAAATTGAAGACTTCTGGAAAGTGTATTGTGGGGGACAGGCTTATGGGTATTAGAGCCAGCTTCCCCTTGCCAGTGTTTGGCTCACTCACCTACTGCTGTTCATCTGATGTTGGCCAAGAGGTGATGCCCAGTGTCTGCTCATGCCATCATTTTCCCTGCCATCATGGAGCTTCTCCTCATGACTGCAAGCCAAAATAAAGCCTTTCCTCCCGTCAGCTTCCTTCTAGTTATAGGTTCTTTCTGCCAGCAAAGAGAAGCTGACTGCAATATCATCCTTCCTATACTGACTGGTTGCAGGTGACAACGGGGGCCTGGCCAAGGGGCTTCAATTTTGAATACGCATCACAGCTTGTGTTAACAGACTGTTAACTGGGCTCCACCCCCAGCTTTTTTGTGTGTCTTTTGTGTTTTTGTTGTTGTTGTTAACTTTGTCATAATGGAGAAAGGCCCAAGCATTTATATTTCTAACAAATTTCAGGGTGACCCTAGCACTGTTGGTATGGGGTGCACTTTTTAAGAAGCACTGTCTTAGGAGATGGCCGAGCTACAACACGGAAAGAACCTGGGGGCTTAATGACCATGGATTGCAGGCATAGCCTCCCTGTCAATCAAGTATACCCATCAGCCCCATTAGATAATCAAAATATAAACTTCATGTGTTTGAAAATCAATATGCTTTGATGAGTTGTTATATAGTACAGCAATTTAATCAGTTCTTCACAACACTACCCAAATTCTTGTGGGGTGAGAGTCTAGACCCATTGATGGCTTGGTTGCTGGCTGTGTCCTCCCCCCCTGGTCTGGGGCCATCTTTGGAATCCCTTGTCCTCCTCCAGTATCTAATCATACCTGGACCACCACCCACAGGCAGATTCCCCTCTCCTGCAAGACTTCCTGTTCACTGACATTCAATGATAGAGAGTACTCCATCTGGCACACCTGTGGAAATCCTTCTACACACTGCAGGGAGCAATATGGGCTGTGTCCTCTTCCTGGCTGAGGCAGGCCATCCTCGTTGTACTGATTAATTGCCCCTGTGGCAGTTCTGGGTTGCTTCTGCCCATGCTCCTCCTGCCAAGAAGCCTCCTTGCATCAGAAGACATAATGCTAGATGAGGGCCTCACACACCTTATTCCCAACTCCTCAGTCCTCACTGGGGCCCCTGCCCAGAGTAGCTGCCCAGAGCCTGAAATCAAAGCCACAGTGAAGGAGCATGAGGAAGAGCTTAGGACAAGTTCAGGGGATGCATCTGTGTCTCTGAGCTACATCGGCCACTACATGAGCCACACAGCTCAGCACAAGCTACAGTTCAAGTCATCTCAGTAAAGTTCCTGGAGTCTGTCTTGTCACACTGCAGTGTCTTGGACATAACAGGGCAATTGTGTGATAATTACATATAACAAATGTCTAGGAAGCATTAAGAGATCACTAGTTCAATAGGCATCAGAGAGCTCCAAGTAGGATCTGTGCCATTAACTCAAATTACACAAGCAGTAAGTCTGCGGCCATCACCCTCCTTTCCCTTCCGCATCAAGGAAAAGAGGCTCTTTCATTGGCTTATTAAGCGGACTTAATTAACATGGAATATTTCACAGGCAGACAGCCTATGACAGAATAATTAAAATATAGTTTGTTGAAATGCACATTAATTGGTTCGTAATCATCACGTTCTGTTTCCCTTTAAGACTAAAGATGTGCTCAGGGGACATTGTTCTGTGCAATAGCACATCTCTGTGTGTTCAGTTAGTATTTAATTAGACACAAGGATAAGGCCCTTCATTCTGCAGTTCTAAAAACCTGGCATGGAAGTCAGAAGGAGCCAGTGAGGGAGGTTTCTGTGTGCTGAGCCCAGCGGAGGCTGGGAGTGGGAGTCTCCAGCCTGGATGGCCTCTCTCACCTTGCAATCAGGTTCTGGTGTCTCTGCTGCTTCACACTTCTTATGATGGGCCTTGCCATAAACTCCAGTCTCTTTTGTCTGCTTAGTCATAATCAAGCCCTGGCCTATCTTGCTAAGATTTGTCTTCCTTGCCCATTCTGGTCCAGCTATGCTCAGAGCCCTCTGTCTGTAGAATCAGCAAATCAAGTTTGTGCACATGTGTGTGGGTGCATGCCAAGGCCTCTTACCACTGCCAACAAATGCCAGACACCACGTTTTGTATCTGGCTTTATGTGTGTGGGTGCTAGGGAATTAAACCCCGGGCTGGCACACTTTTAAACCATTGAGCCTGGGTCTCTCACTGAACCCAGAGCTCACCAGTTTGTAGCCAGCATGCCCAGGGATCCTCCTGTTTCCACCTCCTCAGTGCTGAGCACAGGCATCTGATATGGCTGCTGAGAATCCAAACTCAAGGCTTTGCGCATGTGCAGCAAATGCTTGACAAATGGCGCCGTCTCCCCAACCCCTCGAGGCTGCTTTGTTTTTGCAGAGATTCAAGAGAGACACTGAGGCTGCAGAAGACAGCATGCAATTTCTCTTCTCAGGTCCTCTTGGCTTGTGTTCAGTACAGACTCATCCATAGTGGCCCTTCTGGAAGGGTGTGTGGATTGGGGATCAGCCATGTTCACAATTTTAAAGCTCTCAAGCACCAGGAGACTAATGAAGATTTTTTTTTTGAGGTAGGGTCTCGCTCTAGTCCAGGCTGACCTGGAACTCACTATGTAGTCTCAGGGTGGCCTTGAACTCAGGGTGATCCTCCTACCTCTGCCTCCCGAGTGCTGGGATTAAAGGCGTGTGTCACCACACCTGGATCCTCATGAAGATTTTTAGAGACCAATATCCCTTAAGCTTATGTTGCTTGCTTCATCTACCTGCTTCCTGGGGTTCTGGCCAGGCCAAGAGCCTCCCTTCACGTTCACAGCAGCCTAGATCATAGTTGGATGGTGCCAATGGCTCCTGGGAAAGCACTCCAGTTTTTGAAGACTCCAGCTCCTTGGTACTATGACAGTACTCTTCTTGGTTCTGAGTCCACAATTATGTACCTGACTTCCATGCAGATGTCTGTCAAATGCCACCCATGATGAGAGAGCAGGTTCTAGCTCTTCCCAAAGGAAGTGGTCCCCTCCCCTGCCACACTTCTGCCTCTCCCCTCCTTGGCAAATAAATGGTCACTTCCTCCTCCTTCATCTCAGTGACTTGGATGGCAGTCAGACGCATCACCTTCATGCTCTGTGTCAATCACTGTCCTCTCCTGAGACACTGGGAGCCCCCAGCTGGTGGCCTGAACCAGCCGCACCCAGCATTGCACCAAATGCTCTCTTAGACTCTGTAGTTAGCTTTGTGTTTTGATGCAGCTTCTCATCCCAGGAAAGTGGAAATTCAAATTTCAGAGATGGAGGTGATGGCTGAGATAAATCAGGCCCACTGTTGGGCGCAGTGCAGCCTGCAGTCACCTGGGGCCAGAGCTCCAGCTCATCACAATGCACACTTTTTCCTCGTTTGTGCATCTGTTACAGAGGAATAGTTTATGGACGACTCTAAATCCTAGAAGGACTGCTCGCTACTGTCCTAAAGTAAACTTGCAAAGCAGTACTTTCTCTTCATGTTGTTATGGACTGCTCTGTGGATGCCACTGAGATCCACATGACCACAATGACTGGTAAAGGATGTCCTAGGAAGCAGAGCTACTATGGGTAACCCTGATCATGACAGATGCCTCAGTCCACAGACTCTTCATAGCCAATACGCACAATGGGACAATTCTTCTTTACATTGGGGGGCAGGCAGCAATGAGGTCTATTAGCTAAGCTGTGTTCTAAAGTCAGGAAGCCTGAATTTGGTGCAAACTATCACCTTTTGACTACAGGGCTTAGGGAAGGGGTGGTTGCATCTCTCATACTCTGGTATTATTGGAGGTGGGGGGGTATTAGCAAGGGGGATGAGCCCAGAGTGGAAGAACTAATAGCTCCTGAATAAGGAGAGCAGAGTTTCTAGAGGAGGTGCACTTGAAGTGGGCCTCAGAGTAGCTTGGACTTTTAAGGGAAAATGACATATTTTAGTCAGGGTACAAAAGCCTACATGAAGCCACCGTACCCCTCACACAGAGATTAGCCTGTGAACTCTAGTGAAACAGGAGAATTAAGACAAGCATGAGGACCTGAGTTCAACCTCCAGTGTCCAAGTCTAACTGCTGAGCATGGTGGCTTGAACTTGCAATTCCAGTGCTCACGAGGCAGAGGCAGATATCTCCCTGGGACTTGCCAGCCAGTCAACCAGTCTAGCCTAATCACTGAGCTCCAGGCCAATAAGAGACCCTGTCCAAAGGAGGTGGACAGTGTTGCTGGGGATGGTACCTGAGACCTGAGGCTGTCCTCTAGCCTCCACACGCATGCGCGCGCGCACACACACATGCACACACACACATACACACATGAAGTAGAAAAAAGATAACTAAAAGTCAGATTAAAGCCTGCCATATTACAGTTTAGCCTGTAAATTATAGAGACAAGAGAGTTAAAGATAAAGTCTATGTGAATTTAACTCAAAATAAGGAACTGGGACTTTATTACATGCAGTAAATTTTCTTTAAATTGCTTTCTAGGTGATAGTTTATGTCTAGAAAATGAAATGATAACTATATCTATCTTAAGTTCAGTTCAGAGAAAGTGAATACCAAGAAAGCAGTAAAATATTAGCATGTAAACCCATTGAACAAAATAATTGCTGTTAACACTTGGTATCTTTTTTCTGCAAGTGTGGATGCTGGTCTAGCTCTACAAAATGTTATCTGAGGAAATGAAGAGTGCCATGATAAGGTGTCTTTTCCAGAAAGATCCTACTAGCAGACATGGGTATAAGGACAGACAGAGGCTAGAGCCAGGGGCCCTGATGCTTTTAGAAAACTCTCAGTGACATCTCGGCCATCAGAGGCAGAAAGGATCTAAAAATGGAAAACTGCTACCTTTGCTGACTTAACTCTGAGGTCACTGGTACAACCCATCGATCAGCCATCAATGGCTATTAAGATTCTCTTCTCCAGACCCAAGGACCGCTTGCTACTTATATGCACGCAGCATGATGGTCCATTTGGAAAATGCTCTTCTCCTGGGAATTGATTAGATTATAGACCTCCTCCTACCACCTCAGCTCCTCCCATGTACTTGCTGTGCCTCTTGCAGACTGTTGGTCTAAGATGTCAGAGCCTCGAGTAGCCCTTTGATGGATGGTGCAATGCTTCTTTTTAACCTCAGCCAGGGGAAAAGAGCCATGGCTCTCTTGTTTTCCCCCCTCTGGTCGTCAGCATCCTGCCACCACCCAACAGTGCCCAGAAAATGAAGGTTATCACCAAGGAGCCTGGGGCCAGTCTGAGAAATAAGATGTGCTGGGGCTGATGGAGGAAGATTGAGAGAGCGGATAATTGAGGACCCGAGTACAAGGCCAGGATAGGCTCCCAGCATGGACCACATTAAAATCCCATCCTCCACCACTTCCTGGCTGCCTCCACTGCTGGCTTCAAGTGCTATTTTATAAGCAGTGTTTTCTGAGAGTTAACAAACCTGGAGGGGCCCTGAAAGAAAAAGGGCCTCTGTTGAATAGCTTTTCACTTACCAGAGGAAATGAGAGATGGTTTTCCTTGTAACCCAATTTCCAAAGCCTGTTATTACAGAGTACTGGGAAGATTTGCCTCCTGCCAGGCTTGTGCTGTGGTGGCTGGTCTGCTGAGAAAGGGAGCTTAGAGTGGACATGGATGCTACAGGGGGTGGTCAGAAAGATGGGCACCATCTCCCCTCAGTCACACAAGTCCCTGTTGCACCCTGTTTTTCTTTCCTGAAACCATGGAGTGGGAAATAATACATTTTAGATGAACAACCTTGACTTGCTGTTCTAGGATGTGTGTTTCAGCCCTGGAATGTACTTACTTACCTGTCCTGCAATTTCCCATTCTGTAGAAGGATGAACAGAAGCTACCACAATGGGGGGAGGGGAGTGTGAGAGGAAGTGAGAAAGAAGTGGGGGTGCTGAGTGCATTTATCCTCTCACATTCCTTCCTTCTTACCCATCATAGACTCCTCCAATAGCATCCTGTGGTAGATCAACTAGTGTGAATTGTTTAATTATTATTTTTTTAGGTAAAATTCTTAGGACAAGGACTTGTCAAAAGTTACTATTGGGCTGGGGAGATGGCCACACAAGCACAAGGACTTGAGGTCAGATTACAGGTGCCCACATAAAGATGCTGGGCATGGTGGCATGTGTCTGGATTCCCTCCCTGGAAGGCAGGGACAGGAGAATTCTTACTGGTTGGCTAATCTAGTTAAATCCATGGGCTCTGGGTTCAATGAGAGACCCAGTCTCAAAAATTAAGGTGGAGAGCAGTGGAGGAGGACCCCCAATGCTTAGCTCCACCTCCATATGTGTGTGCATGCCCACACACACATACCCACTTACAAACATGCACACAATACATATAAGAAAGTTACTAGTGAGTTCTTGGCAAAGGAGGAAGTGAAGTGTGTTCTGGCATTCCAAGGTCAAGGCTCTGACTGCAGAGATGGGTCCCAGGGAAGCGCTGCTCTTCCCAGGGTGCATTTGCTGAGTGATTCCTCTGTCACATCATCCTTGGGACCAGGGCCCCTGGACAATGTCCTCAGAAGGGCCCTATGCAGCAGGAAGATTCACAAGAAAGAGGCTTTTGAAGCCGTGACTGAGGCCAGAGTGGAACACGATTCTTCCAGGAGAGGCCCTGTGTATGATGCACAGATTAAGGGTGGGAACAGTGGCATTATTGGTAAGAGTGTAAGCTGAGACAGCACTAAGCTGGCATGTGAGCAGGTAGTAATTGAATCAACAGTTTATTTGGGACTTTAAAATAATAAGTAATAATAGAGTTTCATTGATTATTATGAAACTCATAAAAGGGTTTCATTAGCCATTAGGGTAATGATCATAATATCAATGAAATGCTTCCTGTCTGAGAACATTGAGAGACTCCAAGATAGCAGATGTCACAATATGGGAGGTAAGCCTAATTTTCCAGATGTACAAAAGGAGGAAGGAAGCACCGTGAATGTCTGATAAAACTTGGGAAGGAAGCTCTTTTACTGCTAGCTAACCTTCACTAAGTTCTTTCCATGCGAAGATCTTGCAGCTGAAACTCAAGCCATTTCCACAGCGACAAGTGGATCTTCTTGTGATTGGTATCCTGTCTATTATGGTGATGGAGACTTGCTGGGGAAATTGAGAAATTCTTATATCTCAGACATACCTGGAAGGCTTCGGTGAGTTTATGAGGTACTTTGCAGAGTAGAGGAACCCAAGAATAAACTCTCACTGGTCTACAAAAAGCACATGGGACTCTTTTTTCTGCAATAGAGCTATCTTGGAGCAGCATGGAGCCCAGAAACCGACTGGTTAGGAATCAATGGGGTAACAGCATTGACAGGCAGAAGGTGGAGAGAAACATGGATGGCTGTGAATATCCAATGAGATAAGACTCAAAGGAACACTTCCTGGGGTGCAGGCTGGTGTTTTCAACTGTGTTGCGGAGTTTCCTGTGAGTGGAACTGAAAACATGGCTTCAGGTAGAGGTGGTGTTCTTTAGTTGAGTCAGACTTAGTTTGAACCTATGAAGATATTATCAAGCCTCCATTCTAAGTGAACCTGAAGTTTGAGAAGAACACAGTAATGGAATTAGACTATTTTAATATGCTCTCTCTCACACTCTCTCTCTATCTCTCATGTGTTTGTGTGTGTGAAAGAGAGAGAGAGAGAATAATTATCAATTGAAGGGCAAGACTAGAAAAGCTTGGGCTTCCATGAAATGAATAGACATCTACATACAGATAAGGCAGGCTTAGGGAGGGGACATTCTAAGAAATGGGAAAAGCTTATGAAAAGATGAAAAAGGGGCCCAGATTTACCAGTTCAGAGACCATCATCCTTATATGCTTCCCAGCTTGCCTTACTGGGAATTGCTTATCAATAGTTCTTTTGAGGCAGAAATACATCTGAAATGTACTAGCAGCCATCAAGATCATGAATCAAAGGGAAGGAGCCTTGCATACGTCAGGTAGAGGAAATGAACCGTAAGTGGTGGGTTTGAAGCTGATCAGATCCAGGTCTGACCCCACTGTCTGTACCTCAGATGCTCCTCCCATGCACATCTCATCCATGCTTCATGACAGGTTCCTCTGTCTAAGAAGGATGGAGGCGTGGAGCACCAGAATGGTCCTTGGCTATTCAACTAACAACTGTTCCAGTGTTACCTGGAGTTGTCCCCAAGCTCTCTCTACTCACATTGATGTCTGCCACTGACCAGATGGACGCACTTGGTGGTAAGTACCTGTTCTCCAGTTTGGAGGGAGCAGTACAAGTTCTGATGTCATAAGAGAACTTTGTATCATTGTGTTGATAACAAACACCCAATTTCCTCTTAAGAATAAGTCTATATGTTTGAGGCTACCGAGATAGCTCAGTGGCTAAAGGCACTTGCTTGCAAGACCTAATGGCTCAGGTTCAAATACCTAGTACTCACGTAAAGCAAGATGCACAAAGTGATGCATGTGTCTGGAGTTTGTTTGCCCCGGAATGCCTATACTCTCTCTCTTCTTTTTTTTCTACCCCTCCCCTGTCTCTCTGCTTGTAAATAAGTAATAAATAAAAAGGTTTTACAAATTCAAAAAAAGAATGAGTCTATTTGTTTGTACTATACCTTATTCCAAATAGTGCCATTCCCATGCCATATTCCAAACAAATATTCCATTCTTGAGAGAGATCTTGGGAGTGGAAGTGAGACTGTCACACAGAGAGAGAGAGAGAGAGAGAGAGAGAGAGAGAGAGAGTGTGTGTGTGTATGTGTATGTGTATGCGTATGTGTGTATGTGTGTGTGAGTGTGTGTGTATGTGTGTATACATGTGTATGTGTATATGTGTGTATGTGTGTGAGTGTGTATATGTGTATATGTGTATGTGTGTATGTGTGTATGTGTGTGTGTATGCAGGAAATGTTATTTGATATGCAAGGTAAAAATTTTGTTATTTCAGATGGAGAATGTATCAGCTACTTTCTTGTTGCTGACCTCAGCTTAAGAAAGGAAAGTGCTTATTTTCAGCTTGCAGGATGGAGAAGAAATCTATTCTGGCAGGGAAAGCATGGCAGGAGCAAACATCCAGCAACGCGTCTTCACATCAGCAGTGAGGAAGTCGGAAGAGCACCAGAGCACATAGTGGGGCTGGAATATAAAATCCCAAGGGCTGTCCCCAGTAACAAACTTCCTCCAACAAGGCTCCACCTCCTAAGGGTTCCAGAACCGCAAACAGTGCCACTAACTGGGAATTAACTATTCAAATGCATAAGCCTATGAGGGGCTTGTTACATTCAAACCAACACAGAATAGGAATGAAAACAGTAAAAACAAAAAGTGGCAGAGAAAGAGATGGGGAAAAGCCAAGAAGCGCAGAATGTAAGAGCTCAGACTCTTAGCATATTTACAAAACTTGGGAAATTCTTGGTCTAACTGGCAGTGTCCTGAAGCTGTACAGACCTTGAAAATCCATGTGGACATCAGGCCTTAGGTGTATGCAGCAGGAGCAAGGAGGGTGTCACCAGTCAGGAGTCCAGTGCAAGCATGGGGAGGATTCTGCACTCCCTTGATATCATAGGAAGGATCCTGGGATCCCAGGGGATGTGGAAGGATTCCAGGATCCCATGATATCAGAGGAAGGATCCTGGGATCCCAGGGGGTGTGGAAGGATTCTGGGATTCCAAGTGTTTTCTTGGGAGATTTAATCCAGTTTACTTAAATCTCTAAGGTATAGAGAGGCTCAAGTTGAGCTCTACCACAATGAATATCTAACACTCTCCAGAGTAGGCCCTCTTTCCTTCAAGCATCCTAGAGAACAGGCATGTCATAAACATTGGCGGGAAGGGATCTTTAGTCACAAAACCAAAACATCTTCTAGAAAAGACACCCACTTAACTGTTGAAGGATGACAGTTTCCATGCCTGCAATGAGAGACACTCAGCAACATAAGACCCTGGCTTCCCAGACTTCTCTTTCAGGATCAAACACAGTTAAATAAAAAGTAAAAGTCAAAGCCACAGGGAAAAGGTTCAAGGGAGCACCCTGGTGCTGTAACCTTCATATTGTCAACCTAGTGAATTACACCAGAAACTTGGGAAGAGGTCTCTGTATTAAAGAGAAAGTTTCAGCCTGAAACTCCAGCTACTCAGGAGGCTGAGAATCATGAGTTGTAGTCAGTCTTGGCTATGCAGTTAGTTTGAGCCCAGCCTTGGCAACTGAAAAAGACCATGTATCAAAACAAAAATATAAAAATATAAAAGAAGGTCATGAAGCAGGGACACTGGCTTCTATCAGCACTCCTGGGGTGTGGCAGGGCCACCTCCCCATCTTGGAGTGTGACAGCCAACAGGAAGATCTTTCCAATCTCAAGCCTTGTGATACCATATCCCAATGGCATATAGGTATTTATATAAAATTTAAATATAGAGAATTAAGCAGAGCCCTCTTCTGGCTGCTTCAGTAAATTATGGAACTTTTACAAAGCACCATTGAATGAACTCTGCTAACCCCAAAGTCTGTGCTCACATCATACTCAGATTTCATAATGTTCGTGGCTGTCTTGGAGGAAAGACTTTTGCTGAGACTGTAAATAAGTGCATTCCTGGTTGCATGTAAGCTAGCCAGTAATGATATTTCTTTTCCTATACTTCCAAAAATGATTTCTAGGAAAAAGTCATTATTCTCCTAAGCATATTCCCAGTCCCCGTATTCCCTAAAGCTATTCCTCAAAGGACACCTTAGCAAATGCTACTGGGCACGAGGGCATATTTTGGTCTGTGAGAAGTGTCGTCCCATCAGCATGAGCATGGGTGGGGAGGGCAGAGTGGAGAGATTTTTTGCAATGAGCTCTTCCATTGTTTTGTGCAAACAACCTTTTCAAGAGCAGCTGTTTTTTGAGCGTTCCTCTTCATCATAACATTAGCTAACATTTACTGAGAATTTTCAGCAAGCTTCTTACTATGCTGCCCATTTTCCAAGAATCAACTCATTTACTATAAGGTGCTCTATTATTTTTCTGGTCCTCATTTTGCACACAAAAAGTCACTTATCCAGTCGTCAGAAAGTAAATGGGAAGTCAAGCTTGGTCTCAGGTCGGTCTGACTCCAAAATCTTATTCTGAATCTCAGAAATGGTTTTCCAGTTGTAAATCTCAGAGAATAAAATTGCATTAAAATTATCTTCATTCATTCAGTATCAAACAACTTGTTATGGTTTGGATATAAAGTGTTCTCTAAGAAGCTCACATGCAGTTCCTAACTGGTGAATCGAATCATCTCAGTTATTGGATAAGGAGGACTCTGGTTTTATCCAAAATCTGATGGCATTATAGGGAGGTGTGATAGGTGAAAACTTGGTTGGAAGAAATAAATGACTGTATTTTTGAAAGGTATTTTGTCCCTGGACCCTTCCTGACACACTCTCTGGTTGTTGTCACAGTGTGAGCATCTCTGTTCTATCACACCCTCTTTGCTAGATGGTTTTTCTTACATCAGACCAAAAACAATGAAGCCAGCCATCGATGGGCTGAAATCTCTGAAGTCATAAGCCAAACTAAAAGTTTCTTCTTTTACATTGTTTTTCTGTGGTATTTATCAGTGACTAAAAGCCAGACTAACACACACCTACTATGTGCTGAACTCAATGCTATGGGTCAAGATTGAGAAGAGGAACATAGCATGGTCCCTGCCCTCAAGAGCTCATGGCCTAGGTCTGCACCCAGACGGTTCGAAAAGGGAATGACAGGGCCATGACAAGGGTCTCAGCAGAGGTGAGCACTGAAGAGGAAGCAATTCTACGTGAGTGACAGAAGTATGGGAACTGAGAAAGAAACGGGGCATTTATCTGAGACCTAAATAATAACTGATGATTATTGAGATTAAAAATCTAAAGGTGTCTAAAATAACTCAATTTGACCAAATAGACTTCTTCAGAGTTTGTTAACTTAGTGAATTTCATCTCCCATGAGTTTCTTTTACACATCCGATGCCATTACTCTCCATATCCAACCCATCCCGAAATTCTTCTGAAGGCATTTAACTCTCTTCAGAGACCTAGCTAACATCCTAGGATGATCTCCCGTCATCATCATCACCTTTTACTTGGCTTGTGTCTTCTTAGTTTTACGTGCTGGTTTGGTTTGCTTGTTCTTTGCTTTCTGAGATAGCACCTCACTACGTAGCCCAGGCTGGCCTTGAAATCAAACCTTCCTGCCTCGTCTTCCTGAGGTGTGCACCACCATCCTGGCTTCCCATTCATTTTCTTTTCCAGATTCCTTTTCTCTGAAAAAACTAACCTGATAATTCATCTGGATCATATTTTCTTAATGGAGGATTCATATTTAGTATCAACTTTAAATTATTTATTAAATCTAACAACATGTGGACATTTGTGGATCTTTTTCTATCAGGTAACTTTCTTATCTAGTAATTTTGATCATATTCTGGACATTATTAATAATGTGTTATAGATCCCAGATGGTTATCACTTTCTAAAGTATGTTCCAGCCAACTATTTAACTTTCAGTGAAATAGCTTGACCTTCTCGAGGTTTATGCTTGGCTGGTGGGAATTTGTGGTGTGGGATTAGATACAATTTAAGCTCCTCTAACTTCATAGAAGTAAAAATTACACAATCCTCAATGCGTATTGTTGAAACTTTCTGTTTAAAACAGGCTTAGGTAAGTACTTTAAGGTCAGGAAGCTCTCCTTTTTGGGGCAGATAGTAAATCTTTTAGGTTCATAACACATTTGGGCTCAGTAGTAAGTTCCATCTCTGCTTTTATCTTGAAGGTAAATGAATAGATGGCATGTGTTCTAATGAAACTTTTAAACAAACATTGGTGGCTGGACCAGGAGTTAAAATTTTCTGGCCCTTCCCCAGGTCATCATCCTTCTCCCTACACTAGTAGGCCCTTTCCATGGTTGAACTGCTTTCCCAGGAGTTAGTCTAGTTTCTACACTCTGCCTGAGCCAGAACTCCAATATCTCTTAGCATGACTATTCTTTAACATTCTGCTCCCAGCTTAATATCCTCTCCTGATAAGCTGTGTATACTGTGTTTACTCTCGCCCTGTGTATATGATGTCCATCCTTCCCACCATACCACACGTATTTCTGGAGACCCCATCTTCACATGTCTCTCCTCTGAGGTGGCCTATCCCAGAGTTTCTACTTACCTCAGACATCTCAGGAGCTGGCTCCTACTCCTTAGGTCATTGAGAATGTCCTGCTGTGAGGGAGGACTAGGGAACAATGAGTCTTCCTTCAAGATTCCCCCTCCATTTCCTGTGTTGGCCATCGCCCATGCCCTAAGGCAGCTTGTTGTACATGCTGTCTAGGTCATAAGTGACTGAGTGACGGAGGCAGGTGGCTAAGGCAATGCCAGCTTCTCCATTGTGGTCACAAGAAGACATGTCCACATTTCTCCTTCACTCTTTAATCCATTCTCTCTTCTGTAGCCAACATGAATGAGCATTTACATGTATTTATCTAACCATATCCAGTGCCCTCCCTAAAGTGATTTAGTGTGTTTCCATTGCTCTCAAGACAACACGTAAGAAGCAGTATCTGGTGTTTGATTCTTTTGTTTGGTTTTGTCGCCTAGTAGTGAATCCTTAACATACAACATGCTTCCTGCCCTGTGGTAGATATGTAATAATAGTTCTGGGTGAATGAATGACGGAGGAGTGACAGGTTTGACAAAGTGAACCACATAAGCGGGGGCAAAGGAGCATATGACAGTATGAGGAGGAGTGACTTCTTCAGGAAAACTTCACCTTAGGATGCTGACTGCAAGCGATTCAAAGGCTTCTTGGGCAGAAAATATGACAATTGAAGATCATAGTACTAAATCGCCATTTTGTTTATCAGTTTCCAAAAATCTTAAACCATTTTCTCAGCATGAAGCTCTTAAGCTGGATGGAGCTGTCTGGGCGAGACAGGGAAAGCGTTCTTGAACCTGGTTTGGCTGTACTCACAGACAGACAGATGGACATGTGTACAGGCAAGAGTCATCAATTTACTAAAAATAACACCCCAACTCTTTTCTCACAGAAGCCCTGAAAGAACACTGATCGAATGCAGGCCTACCATTTGTGTGATGCTGATGTCCTCTTGGATCAGAGAGGGGGACATCACCTTGGAGACCAAGTTCATTTCAGCCAGCAGAGGAAGTGACTAAGGGAACTGTTAACTTTGAAGCCATGTGAGGCCTCACAGGACTCATGAGCTGATTAAATAGATTTGCCCGGAAATTTCCAATAAAGAGGATTAGCATCTGTTATTTTTGGGAAAAAGAAAACAGGATTTGGGCAGAAATCTATTGAAGACCTGTTTGAAGGTCTGTTTTTAAAATGTTCAGAGGAGAAAGTGGCATAAGACCCTGGGAAGAACCCAGATGAGGTTCAAGTTCTCCAACAGTAGTTACAGCTGGGTGTTGGTAAATAGGCTCACAGTGGAAGAAAGAGAAACGAGACAAGGAGGTCTGATGAACACAGAAAGTGACATTTTGAGAACTCACCATTTGGGATTTCAATGGGTGAACTTGTGTTACCTTCCTTATAACCCAGTAAGTTAGTGTCTGCTATTCTTATCCTTAGAGTCGAGAAAAGTGGGCTGGAGAGCTGCCTGATCAAATAAAGGTGCTTGCTTCACAAGACCGAGCACCCCCACGCGAAGCTCGGGGTGGCCTTCCACTCCTGTTACTCCAGTGCCGAGACAGGAGGATCTCTTGGGCTGCCTGGTCAGCAAGTGGAACTGAAATATGGCAGGTTCAAGCTCTCGGTTTGGGGAGAGACTCTGTCTCAGAGAATTAAGGTGGAAGAGTGATAGAGGAAAGCACATGATTCCTCCTCTGTACACATCTGCATACACACAGAGAGAGAGAGAGAGAGAGAGAGAGAGAGAGAGGGAAGGAGGGAGGGAGGGAGAAGTATTTTTGAGAAAAGTCAGGAGTCACATTTAATACAAAGCAGAATTTCAGTTTGGACTCGGAGCTGTCTAATTCCAAAGCCAACTGTCCTTAGCAAATATCACAGTGCTTACTTCTGTATATAGTGTGCACATTCTGAGTGGTCTGCATTTTTAGAGGTCAGGCCTCTAGGTTTCCTGGGTCACATGACATTGAATGCATTGTTATTGACTAGTAGAAGAGCCATAATGATTGTTATGATTATAGTTTCAGAAATGGGAATATTGGGCCTTTCGATTGCTGTTAAACAATGCTTTCATTGTCCCACCCACGAGCACCACTATGGTATAGGTATACACATCACAGTCAGGGACTGATTTACCCTGGAGTGCTAAGGGCACAATCCAAAACATCCACGCTGGTGTGCTTGGCTTGATACACTTGAGTTATAAAGATCGGTTAAAGACAGGGAAATGCAAACCAAAATCACTTTGAGATACAATCTTCTCTCGGTCTGAATGATCACAATAACTGACAAGTGCTGGAAATAATGCAGGAAATAGCCACTGTTGGTGAGGGTGCAAACTCGTACCATCCTTATGGAAATCAGTGTGGAGACATCTCACAAAGTTAGAAACCGACCTCCCATATGACTCGGCTATACCACTCTTGGGCATGTACTCTAAGGACTCCACACTCTGCTACAGAGATACTCACACATCCATGTTTATTGTGGATGGGTTTAAAATGGGTAAGAATCGTAATCAGCCTAGATGTTCTGCTGATTAATAGATTAAAAATATGAGGCACATGTGCACAATGGAATTCTATTTAGTAGAATGGAAAAATGAAATTATGAAATTTGCAGGAAAGTGGATGGAACTGGAAAGAATTATGTCAAGTGAAGTGACCTAAACTCAGAAAAACCAAAACAGCACATTCTTTCTGATATGTGGGTTTTAGCATTTAATATCCCTAAGTGTGTATATGTAGAAGGGCGAATGCAGGTAGATTCTAGAAATATAGAATGGTGAACAAGAGCAAGTCTAGAGAGATGAGCTGGGCCAAGGATGAGGGGAGGGTGAAAGGACACGTGTGACATGTGACACGTGCACAGAAGTGGGGAGGATGGAAGGGAGGGGGTCCAAGAATGAACTAAAACCAACAGTATTGGAAAATGCCAGAATGAATAATACCCACATCGCTCTCTACCGGCTACAAAATTTTAAAAAGAATTAGTCACATAAATTGTTTAATTCGTTGGATAAGGGATTTCTGAGAGCTTCAAATGTTGACTGCTATGCTGAAAATAAACTTTTTTTCTGACATATTTAAGAGAGAGAGAAAGAGAGAGAGAGA
>PVHP010034375.1:0-19097 GCA_004024765.1 Zapus hudsonius
TCAATATCACTGTTACTATCAGACCTCTGCTGGCTGGTCAGAGCCCAGTGACACCCTGGAGCTGGTGGTGACAGGTGAGAAGACACTCGGGGTCCCAGTCCCAGGCTCAAAACCCAGAAAAGAGATCTGCACTCAGAAGTGTCCCCCTCTCCCAGCACAATGCTGAGGGACAAGGTGGGCTGTGTGAGCTCATTTAACAACTGTCACCTTCTCTCCTAGGATTCTACAGTAAACCCATCCTGTCAGCCCAGCCCAGTCCTGTGGTGACCTCAGGAGGGAACGTGATCCTACAGTGTGTCTCCTGGAAATACGACAAATTTACTTTGATTAGGGAAGGGCAGAATGACTTATGGACACTGGACTCAAAGTACAATTACACTATTGGGCAATACCAAGCCCTGTTCCGTGTGGGCCCTGTGACCTCCAACCAGAGGTGGACATTCAGATGTTACAGCTATTACATGAAGAGTCCCCTGCTATGGTCACATCCCAGTGACCCCCTGGAGCTCCTGTTCTCAGGTGAGGAAGGCTCAGACTTTCCCTAGACTCTGACACAGGTTCACAACGGCAGCACAGGTCCATGATGGGTGAGGGGAGCCCAGGCTCCTGTGTCCACTGAGGCAGAGCATGGAACCCAAGACACAGACACCAATGGGGACAGTGAGAGTGAAACCTGGAACGTTCTAGAGACACCAGGGCCTTCACGTGCTCCACTGGTCCATTGCTGTTCAGAGGTCAGCTTCACTGTCATCCGCAAGTGCGTCCTTGTTTATTTCATTTGTTTGTTTGTTTGTTTTCTTTTTTAGAGGTAGGTCTCATTCTAGCCCAGGCTAACCTGGAACTCCCTCCTAGGCTTAACTCTAACATGCGGTGATCCTCCTACCTCTGCCTCCTGAGTGCTGGGATTAAAGGTGTGGGCCACCATGCCAGGCTCAAGTGGGACCTTCCTGTGCACTGTTCAAACAGACCCGCCTCCTTTTCACCTACTTCCCTTCAGGGACCCTCCACAAACCCAGCATCTGGGCTGAACCAGGCTCCGTGATCACAAGAGGGACATCTGTGACCATCTGGTGTCAGGGGACACTGGAGACCCTAATATATTTCTTACATAAAGAGGGAAGCTCAGCACCCTGGGGCAAACCAACTGTATTGGAGCCTGGAAGCAAGGCCAAGTTCACCATCCCATCCATGTCAAGGGAAGATGCAGGGCGATATCAATGTTACTGTTACAGCCCTGCTGGCTGGTCAGAGCACAGTGACCCCTTGAAGCTGGTGGTGACAGGTGAGAAGAAACCCGGGGTCCCAGTCCCAGGCTCAAAACCCAGAAAAGAGATCTGCACTCAGAAGTGTCCCCCTCTCCCAGCACAATGCTGAGGGACAAGGTGGGCTGTGTGAGCTCATTTAACACACTGTCACCTTCTCTCCTAGGAGAATACAGTGAACCCAGCCTGTCAGCCCTGCCCAGCCCCGTGGTGACCTCAGGAGGGAACGTGATCCTACAGTGTGTCTCCAGGGGATGTGACAAGTTTACTTTGATTAGGGAAGGGCAGAATGACTCCCATACCCTGGACTCAAAGTATAATGACATTATTGGGCAGTGCCAAGCCCTGTTCCCTGTGGGTCCTGTGACCCCCAACCAGAGGTGGACATTCAGATGTTACAGTTATGACAAGAGCCGTCCCCTGGTATGGTCACTTCCCAGTGACCCCCTGGAACTCCTGTTCTCAGGTGAGGAAGCCCTAGCCTTGCCCTGGAATGATGTGGACTTGATGTAGGTTGCAAGGAGGCCCGGGTGTGGGACGTGTGAGGGGAACCATCCTCCTGAGCACTTTGACACAGACCTTGGGAGGAATGGGACCCAAGGCACAGAAACCAAGGGGGACTGTGAGAGTGGAACTCCAGGTGAGAGATGGGCCTTCCCTTGCTCCACTGTCACTTTGCCATCCAGGGGTCAGCGTGAATATCTCCAGGTGTAACCTTCTCTGTCCTCTGTCCACACACCTGTCTCCTCACCCACCTCCTTGCAGGGACCCTCCACAAACCCAGCATCTGGGCTGAGCCAGGCTCTGTGATCACCAGCGGGAGTCCCGTGACCATCTGGTGTCAGCTGACCAGAGAAACCGAAATATGTATTGTTCATAAAGAAGGAAGTCCAGTGCCTTGGGGCAGACAGACCCCACTGGAGCCTGGGAACAAGGCCAAGGTTTCCATCTCCTTCGTGACAGAGAACTATGCAGGGCGATATCGCTGTTACTGTTACAGCCCTGCTGGATGGTCAGAGCGCAGTGACCCCCTGGAGCTGGTGGTGACAGGTAAAAGGACACCTGGTGATCCCAGCTCCAGGCCCTGCAGTCAAGAAAGGGGACTGCAGGTACCTGATACCTACACTCAATGGGAGAAAAAGATGATGACCCGACACAAATCAGACTTAGAGGGGGAAATGCTATGAGCCAGGGTGGGGAGGGAATCATAATGGTTTGGGGTCTATAAGTATGAAAGCTATCAATAAGAAGTTAAAAAATAGGAAGGGGACTGCTGCCTGAGGTGTCCCCTGTCACAGCACAATACCGAGGGACAGCGTGGGAGATGTGAGTTCATTTAATATTCTGCCTCCTTCTGTCCTAGTAAACCACTACAGAAAACCCAGCCTATCAGCTCTGCCCAGCACTGTGCTGGCCTTAGGAGAGAACATGACCCTCCAGTGTGTCTCAGAGAGGAGCTATGACAGGTTCATTCTGACCAAGGAAGGAGGACAGAAGCTCTCCTGGACTCTGGACTCTCAGGACATATTCACAAATGGACAACGCCAGTTCCAGGCCCTGTTCACTGTGGGCCCCGTGACGCCCAGCCACAGAGGGACGTTCCGATGTCATGGCTACTACAAGAGCTCCCCTCAGGTGTGGTCAGAACCCAGTGTCCCCCTGGAAATACACGTCTCAGGTGAGAAAGCCCCATCATTTCTGAAACCCTGAAGCCTTTCCTATGAGCCCCGCTCCAGGGGCATCCTAGCTGGCTGGGGGTGGGGTGAGGGAGCCACAGCCTCTGAGTGAGAGGCTGTGACACAGCAGGGCAGGTGGGGTGAGGCAGGTGCTTGGCAGGATACAGCACCTCAAATCCTGGCTCATCTTCCTTCCCTTCAGGGCTGTCCAGGAAGCCCTCCCTGCTGAGCCAGCAAGGTCCTATCCTGGACTGTGGACAGAACCTGACCCTCCAGTGTTCCTCTGACGAGGCCTATGACAGCTTCATTCTGGTCAAGGAGGGGAGCGCTGACCTCTCACAGCGCTTTGGCCAGCAACCCCAGGCTGGGCTCTCCCAGACTGACTTTCCCCTGGGTTCGGCGAAGAGCTCCCATGGGGGTCAGTACAGATGCTATGGAGCACACAACCTCTCCTCCGAGTGGTCGGCCTCCAGTGACCCCCTGGACATCCTGATCATAGGTGAGAAGCCCAGAAGGGCCAGCCAATGACCCAGACTACACTGGTCCTGAAGTGGGAGGGCAGGAAGTGGTGGCCAGGAAGAGGTGGGGATCTCAGGGAGGGGACAACACAGAAAAAGGAGTGGGGGAGGGGCAAAGTCAGTGGAAACAGAGCAACCCAGATCCTGAGAGTCATGCTCAGAGCAAGGTGAGCATCCACTCATTCCTCCTTCTCTCTAGGACAGCTCTCGGTCACCCTTTCCCTCTCGGTGCATCCAGGCCCCACAGTGTCCCCAGGAGAGAATGTGACCCTACTGTGTCAGTCACCCAACCAAGTGGACACTTTCCTTCTGTATAAAGAAGGGGCAGCCAGGCCCCACATGCGTCGAAGATCAGGGTGCCGAGCTCAGCAGTGCCAGGCAGAATTCTCCATGAGTGCTGTAACCTCGACTCTTGGGGGAACCTACCAGTGTTATGGCTCCAAGGACTCATTCCCCTACCTGTTGTCACACCCAAGTGCCCCTGTGGAGCTTGTGGTCTCAGGTGAGGGGACCCTGATCACCATGAGCTCGGGATGTCATAATCAGGAGAGCGCTCAGCTGCTGTGGGAGTCAGGAGGTCTACAGAGAGTCAGCCAGAGGGGCGTTTCTCCCCAGAGGGCAGGAGGCTAGCAGGAGCCCCTCAAGGAATGCCCACAACATCCAGTTCCAATGAGAGCAGGAGGGTCTTGGGTGGGCCGCAGGGCAGATGTAGGATAGTGAGCAGAGTGCAGTCTTCCTTCACCCTCCTCTGTCCTCTTTCTCATGCTCCTTTGCAAAGGGGATGTCCAGCCCTTCTCCTTCACGGCTCACCCCAACAGCTGGCAAATGTCAGGGAGTTTGCGCCACCCTCAAATATCCTGGAGACTCTCAGCCCTGGTAACTGAGTCAGCAATTTGTGTCCAGGAGCCTGGGAGTCAAGAGAGATCCCAAGTGTGTAGTCACCCCGAGACTTAGAAACTGGGCTGCCAGGTGAAGGCATGCAGGTAGACCATATTGGGGTCCATTCTGTGGGAGGAGCAGCTGAGGTGAGGTGGAGAATGAAGGGCTCAAAGCCCTCCTCCCCATCCAACCCCAACAGACAGAACCCCCCCCCCAGAGTCAGGCCCCCAAAGAGCACAGGGGTGGGGCACAATGCTATGCCAGAGCTCCTTCCCTCCAGCTCATAGGACTCAGGTCTGGTGGAGGGGTCAAGGTTGGAAGTCAGCCCTAGCTCTGCCACTTCCAGCCAGGTGACCTGAAGTACACTTGCTGGGTGGGTGAGGGAGACAACTCATGTGGCATGACTGAGGGATGCAGGTGATGAATACAAAGACCTACTATGAGCCTGGCACACTGTAGGTGCTCAGCTAAGCATCATCGCTCCTCATGCATGGTGTCTATTGTGCCCCAGGACTGGAATGGTACCTGAAGCTTCTCATCGGGGTCTCCGTGGCCTTCCTCCTGCTGCTCTTCCTCCTCATCCTCCTGTTTCTCCTCCGACGCAGGCGTCAGGGCAAACACGGAAAGGACGGTGAGTAGGCTGGGTCTCAGGAAGTGGTTGGATGCTCCCCTGTGGGCTGTCCAAGCAGAGGGTCAGCGCACAGGCCACAGCTGAGCACATCCTTAGAAAGTGCTCTGTAGAGGGCTGGAGAGATGGCTCAGCGGTTAAGGAACTTGCCTCCAGTGCCTAAGGCCCCGGGTTCAATTCCCCAGGTCCCACATAAACCAGACCCACCCTGGTGCTCTCTCTCTCTCTCTCTCTGTGCCTGAAAATGAATAAAATATTTAAAAAAAAAAAAAGAAAGAAAGTGCTCTGTAGAGTCACAAACACGTGATCTTGGTACCTGTGCAAACTCCGGGCATTTGGTGAGCTTTCCCCCCTCCCAGACCATTGGCACACTTTCCCTGTGGGTTTTAAAGTTCCCTTTTCTTCCCTGCATGTACCTGGGGGAAGGGGCTTCCCTTCCTCCTGAGAATCTTTCTTCTCCTGTAGCCCAGGGAGAGACCCACTTGTCACTTCCTGCTGGGGCTGCAGGCCCAGGGCCCAGGGACAGAGACCCTCAGGAAAGGTAACTCTATGGGAAGACTCAGCTCCTCACTGGCCTGTCACCCCTTGCTGCCATCTGACACCCCCTTGTCTCCCCAGCTCCGGATTGGCTGCTGACATCCAGAAAGAAGGCTTGTGTGAGATGAAGAGAGCCCTGGGTAGGGAGACGCCCAAGCTGGCAAGGGTGGCAAGGAGGGTATGGCACCCCGGAATTGAACCTGCCTGTGGAAATGGGTACTTCCACACTCCGTGGCTCTGGGGTCAGGGCAGGGACCTGGTGGAGAGAGATATACTGGGGATTCAGCCAAGAGATGACACCTAACTTCTGCCCCACAGATGCTGCTGGGAAGGACAAACAGCCTCAGGACAGCATGGAGCTGGACAGCAGGGTGAGACTCCTCTCCCATTCACTTATGGCCCAGTTTAGTCCAGGCAATGCTGTCTGTCCACCTCTCGGTCCTCAGAGACATCAGCTGATTCCTCCCCCTGGAAGCACGGGTCTCCTGCAGGTTATAACCTCACTCGCTCCCGGTTGTTGGTGACCATGTGGTCTCTCTTTCCTGTCCCTTTGCTAGCTCTTTAGCATCTGTCTGGTTAGCATGCTCCCAAGGTCTCAGAAGGACACACAGCAAACAAGCACCCACACCCCAAGGCCCCTTCTACTCACTCACCCAACCATTCACAGGGAGTACCCTCTTGACGGGCTCCCTGAAGGAACTGCAGACACAGCAGTGAGCACAACTCCCCACGTGCCCTGAGACAATCTCAAGTGGGAAACATATAAATGAACGCAGAGTGAAGCAAGGAAAAGTATCTTTGGGAAAATGAAACAGAAAAGGGGGTGCAGAGTGTGGGGCAGAGGGGAGGACACTGAGGCATACTCTGAGAGGAAGCCTGGACGAAGAGGTCCTTGAGCTCACCAGGGGCAAAGGTCCTGGGGCAGCAAGATGCTTTTTCAGGAAGATGGGCTGTGTGGCTCAAGACAGTGGAGTGAGGGTCGTCAGCTTGTTAGGATGAGACCAGAATTCCACTCCCCAAGTGGAACATGAGACAGAGTCTGAGTCTTTCTGCTGCAGAACCCACCTGAGGAAGACTCCCAGAGAGAGGTATATGCACAGGTGAAATTATCCAGGCACAGGAGGGCAGAGGCCACCGCTCCTTGTCCCCTCTCAGGGGAGTTCCTGGAGAGGAACAATGGACAGGTAGGAGAGGATGAAGGGATGGACAGTCAGGTGAGTCCTGTTCTGCCCAGGTCCCCAGACTCCCAACTCCAAGTGCATCCCTCTCCACTCCAGGCTGGTGCATCTGAGGAGACCCAGGATGTGACCTACGCCCAGCTGTGCAGTGTGACTCTCAGACGGGGGACACCTGCACCTTCTTCCTCCCAGGCAGGGGAGCACCCAGAGGAACCCATTTTGTATGCTGCTGTGGCGTCCTCCACTCGCCCAAGAGCAAACACACAGAAACACTTGACCAATGAATGACCTGCAACAAGCCAGGACGCCCATCACACCTCCAGATTTTTGGGAACTCACCTGACTCTGCACCCAAATATAACTAACATTCTACATTTTGGAAATAAAACATGAGATTTTTTTTTTCCAACAGTCAATGAGAAACTAAACAGAAGGGTAGGGAATGTTTGTATTTATGTAGTTTTTCAAGGTAGGGTCTCACTGTAGCCCTGGCTGACCTAGTATTCACTATGTAGTCTCAGGCCTCAAATTGGAAGCGATCCTCCTCCCTCTGCCTCACAAGTGCTGGGATTAAAGTTGTGAGCCACCATGCCCGCAGGTGGGTGATGTTTCAAAACTAGTAAAAATTCAAAGCTGTTTATTGAGAAATTAACCACAAATTAAGGCTGAGATGGTCTGGTTGCACCTGTAATCCCAGCCTTCAGTGCTGAAGCAAAATTGCCACATGCTCATGGCTAGCCTGGACTCCATAGTGAGTTTCATGCCAGCCTAGAATAGAGACGCTGCCAAACAGCAAGACCAAGTGTGGTGGCACATGCTTATTATAACCCCAGCATTCAGAAAACAGGATGATCAAGAGTTCAGGGCCATCCTCAGTTTGGTAGTTTGAATGGATGTCCCCCAATAGATTCAAGAATTTATCAAAGTTTTTCTCCAGCTGCCTGGCTGGGAGGTATGTCACCTTGGCTGGATCCTGAGATCCAACCCTAAGGTGTTTCTGAATTTCCAGCTATACATATGCAAAGAGCAGTCTGAGCTCAAGCCTGGAGTTTCTGCTATTTTGCAAGTTGGAGTTTGGAGTGTGCTTGCTTGCTTTTGGAGGGGCTGGTGAAGGGTTCCTCTCTCTGCTTGGAAATGTAAAAGGGGATCAACCTCATTCACCATTCTGGAACTTCCCCTGGATCTGTTACTTCCATAAATACTTTCCTCCCAAAACTGTGCCTGGTTTGGAGATTCATCCCAGTGGCGTGTGGCTAAAACACTCAGCTACCTAGTGAAGTTCAAAGCCAGCTTAGACTGCGTAAGACCCCATCTCAAAAACAAGCCATGAGGGGCTGGAGAGATGGCTTAGCCATTAAGGCCTTTGCCTGCAAAGCAGAAGGACCTGAATGATTCCCCAGTACCAACATAAAGACAAATGCACATGGTGGCGGTGCATGTGTCTGGAGTTTGTTAGCAGTGGCTGGAGGCCTTGTTGCGCCCATTCTTTCTCTGTGTCTGTCTCTGTATCTTTCTCACTGTCTCTCAAAATACTTCTTTCAAAAGTTTTTTTTTAAGCCATGAATGAAACTGAGTGTGGTAACATAGGTTTGTAATCCTAGCAGGACTAACCTCAAATTTACTGTTTTCCTTGGGCTCCTGCCATGCAACCACTATGGCCAGCCCTAAATATATTTTGTATATTTTTTAAATTATTTTGAGGTTTGGGTTAAGGTTTCACAGTAGCCCAGGCTGACTTGAAACTCACACTCTGTGGTCCCAGGCTGGCCTCAAACTAACAGCAATCTTCCTACCTCTACTTCCAAAGTGCTGGGATTAAAGGCATGTGCCACTATATATTTTAAAAATGCCAGGCATTTTGGTGGCTATCTTTAATCCCAGCAAGAGGCTGAGGTAGGAGGATCACTGTGACTGAGGCCAGCCCAGGGCTACAGAGGTCAGCCTGGGCTAGAGTAAAACCCAACCTGAGAAGACCAAAACTAAATAAAATAGTGCTTACCTATTTATTTGTACTGAGGCAGTATGGACAGTCTCTTACTGCCACAAAGAAATACATGCACCACCTTTTGTGTGTCTAGCTTTACATGACTGCTGGGGAATTGAACCCAGGCCAAGCCAACAAGCTCTGCAAGTACCTTTAACCACTGAACCATCTCCTCAGCCTGCCCCCTTCCCATACACACACATCGTATAAAAAGATAAACTAGGTGTTGTGGTGCATGTCTTTAATCCCAGCACTCAGAAGACAGAGGTAGATAGATCATCACTGTGATTTCAAGGTCATCCTAGAACTACAGATTAAGTTCCAGGTCAGCCTGGGCTAGAGTAAGAACCTACCTTGAAAAACCAAACAAAACTAGAGCTAGAGAGATGCTCAGTGGTTAAGACATTTATCTGCAAAGCCTAAATGGCCAGGTTCTATTCCCCAGTACCCATGTAAAGCCAGATGCACAAAGTGGTTCACACATCTGGAGTTCATTTGCAGTATGTATGGAGGCCCTGGCACACCCATTCTCTTCTTGCAAATGTTTTTAAATTTTTCTTCTAAAAATCTTGATTAGGATTATTCCTATACTTAATTCTATATTGAGGCTATTGTGAATAGGATTTGTTCCTGAACAGGAACTGCTGGCTACTGAATTCTGCATGGAGCTCTTGGGCTCTACAAAATAACTCCACAAGGGACACAAAGCCCTGCCCAGGATTCTGCCACCCCACACTGCTCCCTCCTTCCTTGGCTTCAGCTCAGTTCCTGGGATTTGGATACCTGTATAAAGGAAAGAGGGGCCATGCTAGGGGTGGGACAGCAGGGCCTGACAAGAGGGTGGAAAAATGGTTCTTGGTGTAGGTTGGAGAACCTGGTTGTCCTATTGCAGGACCTTGGCCAAGTCAGACTGTCCTCCCAGGGAACCTTGGGAATAAACCCCTTGATTTATGCTGCCCTTGAATACCCCTATGCCACTTTCAATGAAGGTGGTCAGGTGAGTACCTTTCATCCTAATGGGAGCACCCATAAACTCCACATTAAGTCCAGTGAGCCCTTCTCAAGCCCCTCCCCACTCAGGATTATCAGCTGGTCTATCTGAAGCTCTTCTCAACCTGAGCTGGAACCACTGAAACTTGTCTGGCCTGTTGTGCAGGTTAAGGACTTAAAGGAGACCCCAGTCTAGCCCAGGCATTGGCTTCATGCTGGCTGGTGGATGTGACCACCCAGATAAGACTTCCTTCCCAGAGGACAGCTCATCTGCTGCAAAAGGCCAGACCCCACTCTGATAGAGGACATGGGGTCCACAGAAGACAAAGTACAGCTACGGAACTCAACCCCAAGCTGGCTACTTTGGGGCATTTGGGACTGCAGTGACCCATGGAGCCATTACCAAGACCACTTAAGTGGCAACTTTGGAGGGCCTAGTGCCTGACCCCTTTAAGCTACAGTGGTGGAAACCCTGTGCAAACTACCGTAATCAAGGGTATTTCCCTGCATTGAAGCAGGGGACTAAACTGTACAATAATTCAAAGACACTTCCCTGCATTGAGGCAGGGGACAAAACTGTAAATGCTCTTGCTGTTTCTCACTTCCTCAGAACAAAACCACTTCCTCCTATCTTCACTCAGATTCTCAGAATAAGGCAGAGAAAAAGAGAAGCTCACCTTCCTCCTGATCACCAGTACAAAAAAAGAAAACACCCCCTCATCCAGGGTTTTTTAACACTCATCTTGAAACAGCAGCAGTCAGCACAAAGCTTCCAAAGTAACCTCCCCAGATCAGCTACAAAGTCTGAAGTCAGGGTAGGGCAAAACCTTGACCTGCACTTGCCACTTCTGGAAATGACTCTCCCACCACCTACCCACCACAGAAACAGCCAGGCTGGTGTCCCCACAGGACAGAAATAAGCATGTTCCTTCTGTAGTTCACTAAGGACCCCATGGCCTATTCCTGACAGTGGTGAGTGAAGGCACACCAATGAACCAACTGCAAAGTATTGATCTGCTTTATTAGCTGACCAGAAAACCAGACAATCCTCCCAAGCTCAGAGGTATGGACGGGCTTAATCCTCTTCCTCGTCATCACCAGCTCCGGCCCCACCCTGGCCCTTCTTGGCATTCTTCCTCTTCACGCGGCCTGGGCGGCCACCACCATATGGAGAGCGGAGGGAGAAGTCAATGTGCTTCTGAGAATCCAGACGGACGATGAAAGATGGGATATTCACCACCTGCTTGCGGACCCTGGTGGGGGAGCAAGTGAAGAAGATGGATGGACCCCACCTTGTACTCTTTGCTTACACTGCACTCATGACCTTACAGACCAGTTTTGCACTGGCTTTAGGTGTAACTCATATGAAACATGGGAACCCAACACCCAACTCTGCCTGGCCCTGACCTCAAAATTACAAGGAAGTTTGGGGAAGGGAATCTTTCCTTCTTTCCTCTCCCCCCACCCACCGCTGCTGGTGCTTGTGACTTGCACTAGCATCCTGCTCTTCTACCCTTCCTGGATATCAGAACCCAATTTCCTCGGCCTGAAGAGCAGCCACTCCCCAAGGAGACACCAGCCACTTGGACTGAACAGCTACTGGTTCCTTCACCTGTGGGCCTGCACACATTGTTGGACTGTCGTAAGTTACCCCAATAAATTCCCTTTTACTACAATCTGTTCTATCAACTGTTTCCTCTAGAGAACCCTGACTAATACACAAGTGGTGGTATCCACCTCAGACCCAAATGAAACTGAGCAAAGCTCTTGCTAAGGCTGGAGAAGGACTGAAGCAGAAATCACACAACCATCTTGTACAGCTCCCCAGTAAACAGGCTCACAAATTCCAACTTGCTCAACTGGTCTTGCACCAGCTGGAGAGCAGTGGTGACTGGGCTCACAGCTGAGTCTACGCACCAGCATAGGGCCAGTTCTCACCCCCTGGGGGACACCAGAACTGTTACCTGTCCAGCTGCTCGTATGCCCGGCAGAGGCCTTCACAAGGTGTACGGCTTGAGCCGCAGTGACCCTTGCGCTGGGCTATGGGGGAACAAGGTTGGCCCCAATTTCCCATGGGCTGTGTGCAGAGCGTGAATGTGCACCCTCAAGGTGAGCTCACACCTGTCAGCTCCAAGGACTGCACAGGAGATAGGGACAGGAGGCTTAACAAACGTGACCAGGCAAAGGGTTATGGTAGGGAAGACGGGGCAAGCTGCAGCATTACCTGATGTGGCGCTGGCGGATGAGCACTCGGGCATGATGGATGGACTTGGCCAGGCCCAGCTTGAAGACCTGGGTCTGCAGGCGCCTCTCCAAGAAATCCTCGATCTTCAGGCCCAGGATGTAATCCAGCTTCATCTTGCCCTCATCCAGCACCCCAATGCGAACAAGCCTCCGCAACAGGGCATTGCCTATAAACAGGGAGGAGGGTTGTGACCTGACTCCAGATCCCACACATCCGGCTCCCCATCTTGGTGATGGGCCAGCATGGGACTCATAATCCTCAAAGCCACCCTAAGGCAGGTTGCAGACAACTATAGCACATTGACTGTACAATCCCATTGCACACCCATTCTTTCTCTCCCTAACTCTTCCTCTCTGCATGCGAATAATCAGCTCAATTCCCAAGCACTGCATACAAACAAGCATGGTGGCACATGTCTGTGATCCAGCACTCAGATCAGGCCAGCCTGGGCTACATACAGAGCAGGGAGACCAACAAGGGCTATGAAATGAAACATCCAGCCTCAAAATTAACAAAAAGGATGTTTATACCTTATGAGATGCTCTTAACTATTGGATATCTGAAATCCACAATTACCGGAATACTTCTAAATATTCCTCAGCTTATTTTCCAGTGAGTTTAAGACATATTAGCACTGTGTAGACCCAGTTCCCCAGAACACTAGCACTGTGTCAACCCAGTATCCAAGGGAATCACAAGGAGGCACATGCCATCTTTCCCAGAACACTCAAATGTGCCCCAACAATTGTACTCATCATTAATGACATTCAGGTGTAAATGTAAAAATATGTCCAAAATAAAAGGAAAATATTATTCCACCTTTACCAGTAAGCCAGCTAATCATAAAGGGGGTGGGCTCAGCAGTTAAAGGCATGGTGGCTGGGGTTCAATCCCAGGTATCCAGGTAGAGTTAGATGCAAAGTGGTGCATGCACCCGGAGTTTGCAGTGGTAGGAGCCTCTGGGTGCACCCATTCCTTCTCTCTCTGCTTGCAAACATATAGTTATGTTTATTTAGCTACGAAGACAATCTACTTTCAACTACATACTGGTAAACCAATGCTGACAGGTTAAAATGCTTTGAAAATTAAACATCCCAGCTGAAAACAAGATCTGCAAGGCACAACGCACTTTTGCTTCTAATTGGAAAAATGGCCCTAGCTCAAGAACCTTGTCAGTCTCATCAATATGGGAAAGGCAGGCCGCACTGAAGTGCAGACACCTGAACTAAGACACCTTCAGCAACCCAACCCCGTTCCTCCACCATCCCTGGGGGTGCAACGAGAACATACCTTCGAAGAGACGCCGTGGGTCCTTCTCGTCCAGCGTCAGCAGCTCCCGGGCGGCCTTGCGGATCTTAGCCAGGGTAAACTTGACCCTCCAGACCTCACGTTTGTTCCGGAGCCCATACTCGCCTGCGCGTGAGTGGGAGAGAAGAGGACATGCTGTGCATGGAGCGATATAAAAAGCTAACCCACAGGGCTGAAGAGATGGCTTAGTGGTTAAGACATCTGCCTGCAATGCAGAAGGACCAGAGTTTGATTCCCCAGTGCCCATATAAAGCCAGATGCACAAGAGGGCGCATGTGTCTGGAATTCATTTGCAGAGGCTGGAGGCCTGTGCGCCCATTCTCTCTCTCAATCTCCCTCCCTCTTCCCTCTCTTAAGTAAATAAACATTTTTAAAAATAAAAATAAAACTAACCCACAGGGGCTGGGGAGATGGCTCAGCGGTTAAGGCGCTTGCCTGCAAAGCCTAACGACCGGGTTCCATCCCCTGGTGCCCACCTAAAGCCAGATGCACAAAATGGTGCAAACATCTCCCCCCACCCAGAAAACAAATGGATATTTTTTTAAAAAGCTAACCCACCATCCTCCGCGACGGGGACCCCCTCCCAGGGCTCCTCCAGAGCAAGCACGTGGGCGACAGCTCCCCCAAAAAGACCTAAGCCCCCGCCTCCGCCACTCACCGATCAACTTCAACTCTTGGTCGAGACGGGACTTCTCGAAGGGTCTCCGCGGGGTCACGTAAGTTTTGCGACAAACCCAGCTCCGGGCGACCGGCATGTTGGCTCCGCGTGCCGAGCGGTGCCTGCGCGCCGAGAAAGGACGTCAGGAAGGCTGGCGCGCATGCGCAGGCCCTCCCGCCCGCTCGGAGCGCGATCTCGCGGGGTGGATCTCGCGAGAACTGCCGCCGAAGCTTTGGAAGCTTTCTCCACGCCGCAGTCCCGTCCAGCCGCCCGCCCCTCGCCCCGACCGCCGTGACGCACTCGTGAAAGCTCGGGACGGCCCCACGATGTCCCCGCAAACCCGGACTGACACCCCCGAGGACCACGCTCACCTGGACGCCCGGAACAGAAAAGAGACACGCCACCGCCGGGACGCGTTCTTATAACCATGTCACCGTTGGGTGACGTCACGACGCACGCCGTGCATCTGCACCAATCAGGAGAAACGTTGTTAACGGAGTAGAGAGAAGGGCCTTCTTATAAGCACCGCCTCCGGCTCTGGCGTCATGACGCACGGCTTGCCTCGGCGCCAATTAGAAGAAGCGGTGTGAAACGGAGGGGAGGAGCAGTAGAGAGGAGAGGGAGGGCCAGAGCGGCGCTGGGCCAGGACGACTAAACCTGTAACCCAAGGGATCAGATAGGTCACGTGCTCTTGCCTGTCACGACACCCTAGGTCAACCCCAGGGGAGGCAGGCACTCTGCAGCAGACACCCTAAATCAACCCCAGGGGAGGCAGGCTCCCTGTGCAGCAGACACCCTAGGTCAACCCCAGGGGAGGCAGGCTCCCTGTGCAGCAGACACACTAAGTCAACCCCAGGGGAGGCAGGCTTTCTCTGCAGTAGACACCCTCATTCACTCACCACTGTTGCCCCTGGAATTCACTATGTATTCCCCAACTGGCCTCGAACTCATGGCGATCCTCCTACCTCTGCTCCCCAAGTGCCTGGACTACCACACCACCACACCTGGCCAAATTCACTCTATTTTGCTTGGAGACCTTGCCTGAGTTTCAAAGCATAAAGGGGCAAAAAAAAAAAGGGGGGGAGCATAAAGGTGATCCTCCTACCTCTGCCTCACCAGTGCTGGGATTATGCCTAGCTAATCCATCACTTTAAAAAAATTTTTAGGGCTGGAGAGATGGCTTAGTGGTTAAGGTACTTGCCTCTAGTGCCTAAGGCCCCTGGATCAATTCCCCAGGACCCACGTATGCCAGACCCACAAGGTGGTGGCCCTGGTTCTCTCTCTCTCTCTCTGCTTGCAAATGAATAAATAAAATATTTTTAAAAATTTAAACTGGGCGTGGTGGCGCACGCCTTTAATCCCAGCACTCAGGAGGCAGAGGTGTGAGGATAGCAGTGAGTTCGAGGCCACCCTGAGACTACATAGTGAATTCCAGATCAGCCTGGACTAGAGTGAGACCCTACCTCGAAAAAAAAAAAACAGAAAAAAAGTTTTAAACCGTGCTGGGATTATGCCTGGCTGTTCCATCACTTTAAAAAAGTTTTTACTTGAGAAGAGATGGGGACTGGGTACACCAGCGCCACCTGCTGTTACAAGCTACAGGTGCATGGACCCTTTTGTTCTATTTAGCAGGTCACTGAACCCAGCTAGAGGTGTGTCACTGAAGCAGTTTATTAGCCCAGCCCACTGGGTGTTCAGGGTCAGCTCACTCTTGCTGCTCTCCCAGATGATATGGCAAGATGTAATGCCCAACCCCTGTCCTGTCGTTTTCCCTGCCTTGATGAAACTTCCCCTCAAGACTGAGCTGAAATGAACCCTTTCCTCCCCATCAGCTGCTTCTGGTTGTGTGGTTTGTCCCAGCAACCAGAAGGTAACTCCTATGTGGTAATTTGAATATAAATGGCCTCATAGACTCTGGGCATTTTGTTTTTGTTTTTTGAGGTAGGGTCTCACTCTAGTCCAGGCTGATCTGGAATTCACTATGTAGTCTCAGGGTGGCCTCCAACTCACTGTGATCCTCCTACCTCTGCCTCCCAAGTGCTGGGATCAAAGGCATGTACCACCATATCTGGCTTCAAAAGTTTTTATTTGAGAGAGAGGCAGACAGAGAAAGTGAGTACGGGCATGCTAGGGCTTCCTGCCACTGTAAACAAACTCTAGATGCATGCACCACTGTGCATCTGGCTTTATGTGGGTACTGGGGAATCGAACCCTGGTCCTTATGCTTTGCAGGCAAGGCTTCTCACTGAGTGATCTCTGCATCTCTGGGGTGTTTTGTTATCTTTGTTTGCATGGTGTGTTTATGTGCGTGCAGGTGCACATGTCCAGAGTGTGCTCAGCCCTTATTTTCCCCTTTGTTTGAGGCAGGGTGTCTAGTTCACCACTGCATATTCCGGTCTCAGCTTCCTATCTCACCACAGGAGGGCTGGATTACAGGTGCCTGCTGCTGTGTCTGGCTTGTTTGTGTGCTGGATATGTCAACTCAGGTCCTCACGCTTGCTGCAGGCACTTGTACCCACTGAGTAATCTCCCAGCCTCTAGAAGTATTTTTTATCATCAGTTCAGGACAACATTGAACCCAGGTCACATGCATGCTAGGCAAGTGCTCTACCACCATGAAAGCCACAGTGGTCGGTGGCCAGGGGAGGGGGAGGGAGAAACCCTGTCTCAAGTAACTATCTAGATGTTCAAAAAAAGGACACCTGCCATTCTCCTCTGGCTTCTGTAGAATACATCTGCACATGCCTGTGCATACACCACACATCACACACACCAGACACATGCGCTACAAAGCAAGAGTTCAAATCCAGCCTGGGGTACATCCCAAGACCGACTCAAAAAAGAAAAATATTCAGGCACACAATGCACACTCATGCCTGTGCAAATATTTTTTTTAAAGCCAACAAAACAAAAGCAAGTTTTTAAATTTCTGGCACCAAAAAAAAAAATCTGAGTGACAAAATAAAAGTGTTTATATTTGTAAAATGTAATTATCAAAAAAATTATAGCCAGGTATGGTGGTGCACACCTTTAATCCCGGAACTCAGGAAGCAGAGGCAGGAGAATTGCCATGAGTTTGAGGCCAGCCTGGGACTACAGAATGAGTTCCAGGTCAGCCTGGGCTACAGTGAAACGCTGCCTTGAAAAATACAAGAATAAAATTATAAAATAAACAATTCTCATGCATTACCCACACAGGCCATAAGAAAAGAATTCTACATTCCAGATGCCCTCCCTCCTCCCGTTTCCTAGAAGACATTCTCTCCATTCCCTGGACTTTAAAATTGAAATTACAACACAGGCTTTTTTTTTTCCCATGCTATGTTTTTATTTGTAACTTCTGTATGCATCGGAAATGGTTTGTAGAAATCTTTTCAAGGCAAAGCTGAGTGGGATGGGGCCAGGCTGAGTTATGAGTCAGAAAGACCAGGTACAGCACCCAAGCCTGGTACTTACTTAGTTACGTGACCCTGGACAAGTCATGCTCCTATTTCTCATCTGAATATGCAGACGACAGAACCCGCACGTCCAGGATTGCTGTAAGGACTCAAATCAGAAACCTAACATTTATTCAACACATTTATTGAGAACTGTTGGGCCCTACGCTCTGTACAAAACAGAGAACCAGATCCACTCCCCACTCTCAACAAGCTCACAGTCTGCAAAGAAGATAACTACAAAAACACAGCCAGTAAGTGCTTTGAAACAGGCAGAACCAAGAAGGATACAGTGTTCAAAACCCTGGGATCAGAACCCACAGTAGTCAGGGGCAGGAGGGCACATGCCTCCATGAGGACATAAGCTGGGGACCATCCAGGAAGCTCTCGCTGTGCTCAGCCACATCCCCTGGCGTCCAGCACTCACTGCAGGCTGGCCCACTGCAGGGAGGTGTACACCACCTTACCATCAGGCTGAGGGGAGCAGAGCAGCAGGGTCTTTCTGACGCTGGTTCCCAGGCGGCCGGCGGAGACCAGGTCCTGGAGTGGGATGGGGTCCTCAGGAGCCCAACACTGAGCAATGTAGTGCGCATGGAAACGGAGTGGATCACCTGGAGAGGAGAGGCAGGTAGCAACTTCAAATCCCAGAGGCCTGGAATGCTAACGTGGGACTGGATCTTTTTTGTATGATTTTGGTTTTTTCGAGGTAGGGTCTTGCTCTAGCTCAGGCTGACCTGGAATTCACTATGTAGTCTCAGGGTGGCCTTGAACTCACGGCGATCCTCCTACCTCTGCCTCCTGAGTTGCAGGCATTAAAGGCATAAGCCACCACGCCCCAAAGAGAGAGAGAGAGAATGGGTACACCAAGGCCTCTACAGGAACTCCAGATAGACGCATGTGCTGCTTTATGCATCTGGCTTTTCATGGGTACTGGGGAACCAAACCCAGGTTGTTAGGCTTTGTAGGCAAGCGCCTTAACCACTGAGCCATCTCTCCAGCCTTCATTCTAATTTTCTGCAGTACCAGGGATGAAACTCGGGGACTCCTGTATGCTAGTTAAGTACTCTACCACTGAGGTCCATCTCCAGGCTTTTTATTTATGTATTTTTTCAGGGTAGGGTCTCACTCTAGCCCAGGCTGACCTCCAACTCACAGCAATCCTCCTGCCTCTGCCTCTCAAGTGGGGAGATTAAAGGTATGCACCACCACGCCTGGCATTTTAACTTTCTTAATTGCCAACAAATGAAAATGATAAAACCAGGAATAATCACATTCATGGTGTATCCTGAAGTCCAAATATTATACAACTATCACGATTAAAAGAATGGAGTCAGGGCAGGGAGTGTAGGTCAGTGGCAGAGGGCTTACCTCGCATACAGGAGGCCCTGGGTTCAATCCCCAACATCACAAAAAAAAGAACAGAGTGAGATATGGTGGCACACTTTACTAGATGGACAACAGACGAGTCCTCCCCTCAAAATAATAAATAAGGGCTGGGGAGCTGGCTCAGCAGTTAAGGGCACTTGCTTGTAAAGCCTGCCAGCCCGGGGTTTGATTCTTCAGTACCCATGTGAAACCAAATGCACAAAGTGGAACATGCATCTAGAGTTGGAGTTTGTTTGCAGCCACAAGAGATCCAAGCACACTCATATGCACACACATTCTCTCTCTGCTCAAAAATAAGAATTGGAGAGCTGGCTCAGCGGTTAAGGCACTTGCCTCCAGTGCCTAAGGCCCCAGGTTCAATTCCCCAGTACCCACATACGCCAGACCCACAAGGTGGTGGTCCTGGTGCGC
>PVHP010034376.1:0-19097 GCA_004024765.1 Zapus hudsonius
GTCGTAGAGCTGTTTTACTTCGTGAAACATTTTCACTTCTCCATCTATCAGGAGGGATAACTTTGCTGGGTACCGTAGTCTAGGTTGAAAGCCATACTTCTTTAGGGCCTGAAAAGCATTATTCCAGGCCCTTCTGGCTTTCATGGTTTCTAATGAGAAGTCTGAGGTAAGTCTGATGGCTTTTCCTTTATAAGTTACGGTTTGCTTTCCTCTAGCAACTTTGAGTATTTTCTCTTTGCTTTCTATGTTAGGCATCTTAATTAAAATGTGTCTTAGAGAATTTCTCTTCATGTCAAGTCTGTTTGGAGTCCTTTGGGCCCCTTGAAAGTTGAGTGGGCTTTTTCTTTTTAGATCGGGAAAGTTTTCTTGAATAATTATGTTGAAGATATATCCTATGCCCTTAGCCTGGGCTTCTTCTCCCTCTGGGATCCCCATGATTCTAATATTGGTCCTGTTTATTGTATCCCGTAGATCCCTCAAATCTTGCTCACTTGATTTTTTGAATTCATTGAAACCTATGACATCCTTATTAATTCCTTCTGACTTGTCTTCAAATTCTGATATTCTGTCCTCCAGATTGTCAACTCTAGGACTGATTGATTCAAGGGAGGTTTTTAACATCTCCTTTTCATAATTTGTTTCTGCTATAATTTTGTTTATAGTCTCCAATTCTTTGGTGAGATCCAATTTCCAATCTATTTTTGTTTTTGCTTGGGATTCCTGATAATCATTTTTAAGTTTTTTTAAGTCCTCATCAAATTTAATCAGTTTATTGTTTAGCTCCTCTCTTAGTTGATTAATCTTCAATTCACTTAATTTGTTTCTGAATTCATTCATGTTTCTCTCCATTAAATTCAGTTTGGATTCTATGCTTAAGTTAGAAAGCTTCATCTCATTCATGTCTTTTCTCATAATTTCCATATCAGCCATTAACTGTTTCATATTTGCATTGCAGTTGTGATTAGGAGTCATATTATTCTCTCTTTGCGATTGTGTATGTGCTGCCTCTACTTCCTTGCCACTTTCTTAATCCATAATTCGATTGGGGGCCCTGGGGTGGGGAGTTCCATTTTTGATTTCTGTGGGTTTTTTCCTTTGGTTTTTTTCTCATGTCTAGGTAGGGGATTGGGACTCAGGCACCCTGGGGAGTGCTGTTCAGCCCGCTTTGCTTCCAGTGGAAAGATCACCAGGTTTGATCTTAAACAGAAGTCTTTCCTGTTGGAGTGTTATATCCCCAGAGATGCTTAGATTTTTATGTGTCTGGATCCCTCTGTATGTGACTGTTTATTCTTAGAGCTACCACATAGGCCCTGTCCCCAGTTGGTATGGTGCAGCAGAAACAGTCTCAGCAACCCGAGCTATAGAGCCCAGTGTTTTACCATCTAACTGTGCCCTCCTCTCAGTGGCGCGTGGTCCCTGGTGCCTGCCAAAGCCGCCTTTGCCCTCCCAGCACTGCCAGAGGTTCTCAGGTGCCTGAGTCCTGGCCCCGCCTGGCAGCTGGGGTCCGGAGTGGGCTCCCAGAACTGAGCTAGTTCAGTTTGCCCAAGGAGCGCGTCTGCCAGTGTATGTGGGGGGGGGGATCTCAGGGAGAAATGCGCCCTAGAATCACTGGAGGTAGGCTGGAGGAAGGGGGCCCTGGGAGGGAGAGGTGCTCAGCCAGCAAGTGCTGAGACAATGCCACTGGCTGGAGACAATGCCGCTGGCAGGAGCTTGGGGTGGGGGAAGGGCAGCACTCTGTTCTTCTGTGGATCAGAAAGCTGCTGGGGAGTCCTGTCCCCCCAGCTGGTGCCGGAGTTGGGGAGATGGTATGTTTGGTTTCAGGGCCAGCTGGGGTCCAGGGTTTGGATTCCAGCTGAACAATCAAACCTTTACGGAGAGAGTCCTGGCGAGGCTGGTACTCATCCGCCATCATGCTCCACCCCCAGAGACTTCTTTTGAGTTGGGGGTCCAGGGTCCTAACATCTTCGAGGTCCCACCGAGATCCCATCCGAGCCCCCCACCAACTGAAGATCAACAGCGACCACCCTCCTTGGGTAAGTTTGATTTTTTTTCTGGCGCCTTCTGTTTTTCTTTCTCTCTGCTTGCGTTCGCATAGCTTCTGGTCTTCTGGTTTCTGGCTATGGGACATGAGCCTTCACTCCAGCATAGTGTCTGGTCTTCTGGTGTTTGGCTGTGGCTGTGGAGTGTGAGCCCCCAACGTAGCTTCTGGTTTGGCTGTGGCTGAGGGGCGTGAGCTCTCAGCATAGCTTCTGGTTTGGCTGTGGCTGTGGGGCGTGAGCCCTCAGCATAGCTTCTGGTGTTTGGCTGTGGCTGTGAGGCATGAGCCCCCAGGACAGCTTCTGGCTTTCTGGTGTTAGACTGTGGCTGTGAGGAGTGAGCCCCAGAACAGTTTCTGGCTTTTTGGTTTTTTGTGACTGTTGGCTGTGGGGCATGAGACCCCACCAACCGTGGTTGGTAGATGTGCCTGGGAGCCACAGGTCACAACCCTGGAGGACGCTCCAGAGGTGAGCCGAGAGGATTGATGGTGTCCGCTGGACGCCATCTATCTGGGACAGTCGTAGACTGTCATTTTTCTTGCTTCAGACAAAGTGAAAGGAAAATCAGCACTCTCGTCAGTGGAATGTTTATGGAAAACTAAGTAGGGTATATGTTTGTCTGTGAGTCTGGTAATTTGTTTTTCGTTCAGTTTTGTCTTTTGTTGTCTATTTGTCTGAAATGGGACCGTCCTATTGCCAAAATCCCAGAAACAGACATATTTCCCAATGCTTCTTCATAAGCCTGACTGGCCCTCTGGCTTATTGACGAATATAAGGGAAATAACATGAGGAGAATTATATATTCTTTATGATGCTGAGGTCCATGATTATTTGGGTAAACTGATTCAAAAAAACACAAGGTTTCTTTTCTCATCCGTTGTTCAATGGTAGAGATATTGTCTGCTATAAGTACTATATGTTTTCTGCTTGCTTGCTTCCAAAGAGAAAAAGGTCCCTAAAAAGTGTCTTTCTTATAAGTATGTTAAGGACCGGGTTGCTCAATGGTTAGAGACACTTTTCAATGGTTATGCTCATTTGGCATCCTTAGAAAGGAAAGAATCTACATCTAAATTTTGGTAAATATAGTAAGTGCTTGGGTTTTTGCAAAATGACTAGTCATAACAAGTTTTGGAGGAATGACCACCCCAAGTCAGTTATAAGTACTAAATGATTCTCTAGCCTAAGTTTTTATAAATAGAGTGCAACTGTTCTTTTGCTTTGTGAAACCATGTAAACTGACCAAGGCTACCACTGGACTTGATCACTCCAGTTATAGTTTTTGGCTCAGTGACTAGTCCTAGCTAAAGTAATCAACCCATGTGTTAAGGAAAAAGGATATTTGAAACTAGTTCCATCATTAGGCTTGCTTTGAATTTCGAGCTGTTCTTAAGAAAATCAGATGATTGAGTTATTAAAAACACCTGATGTCAACTTTTATTCTCCCTTCTGTGGTTACTTCCCCTTTCATGTCTCAACAGTGATTCTATATAATGGGGATAAGAGGAAATTGTGAATGCTAGATATGTATGAGGTGCTAATGAGAAGGAATTTTAATGGAACTTATTGAAGGAATATATAGAATGGTATTTTTAGAAGTTACAAAGTAAGAATATTTTTGAAGACCTGAGAGAAATATAGAAATGTTTGCAGAAGAAACTTGAAAGGATTATAGAATATAATGAATAAATGATAAGAGAAGGTAATGAGAAAGATGTAAGAAAGCATACTAACTTACAAAAATTGGTGGCTGAAATAACCAAGAGCTTAAACGGCTGCTCTGAAGTCCAACTGGTGTTATTACAAAAACAAAAGGGAACAAAAAGGAATAAAATTATAAATTAAGACCAGGGAAATAAAACAAAAGGATAAACAGCATCAATCTAACAGATTGCTTAAGGAAGGTCACTTTCAGGAAAAGGGACATCACCAAGGATTGCTTCCTTGGAATACAGAGGGGGACACGCTGCAGAAACTGTCCCAAAGGAAAATGTTGTCAGGCCCTTCCAAGACCTTATTCTAGATGCTAAGGTTTAACTATTATGGTTAAGGTTATTCACCAACAGCTCACAAATACTAAATTGTTCATGGGTTAAGAAATGTACAAAAAGAATTCTTATGGTGCTCACCTAAGCTAACTGTATTTCTTTGTCAATATATAAATTATTGGACAAAATTAAGTTTTTAAGGTAAAAAGGTTACTTGCTGGTATTGATTTTCTAAAATAAGGCTCTCACATCTAGGAACATTTTGAATTTTAAGAGATGGTTTCTATTTGTTTGTGCTGGTGCTCCCAAATGATCATTATGGGACTTATATAACTTTAAGGTTTGATTTCAGCCATTGTGGCTTCTGTCCTCCTATTGGGTAAATAGGTTAAAGGAATTTAAGTTAAGCTTTTATAAAATTCCTGTCATGGATAAAACATGAAAATTGTCTTATGTTTATAAGAATCTCTACTATGTATCAGGTTAGTTAATGCCTAATGTTAAGCTAACAACATTGGTAGTCACATGCTTTCTTTTTCAAAACCAGGTTGATATTGGAACTCAGCTGCTCTAATTCAACAATGTCCAGACTCTGCTTTGTTGTGAATAATCGCAGGGTCTCTATCTAGAATACTGTTTCAACAATTGTCTTGTTTTGTGTACTTGAACTAGCTCTTTGAGACATGTTCCCTGCACCAGGATACAAGTTCAGACATCTGAGGACAATTTGAGTATCCAAACCCTCCTGGATATTTGGTATGTTTTCAGCCATAGATGCTGTCTTGCTGGATGGTTCTTAAACTTCCAGGTTAGATCTCTATATTTAAATGTTTTGTCTGAGCCACAATTTATGATTCTTAGTTCAATTTTCATAGCTTCTTAGAAATGGAAAAAATATAGAAAAAATTTTCCTCCCTTCTCTAAAGGGGCTGAAAAAAAAAAGACAGCCTAAAAGTAACCGAACTGATTTGAGGACCCCCTGGGGGGGTGCCTTCCCTCCAGAGGCTGGCAGATGGGTGGAGCTGAGGAAATCAAACCTCCTAGGCAGCTTTTTGGCCTTAATGGCTGAGAACAAAAGATTTGCCATGGAGCCAAGGGTGCTGTTTTTTTTTTTTTATTTCAAAAGGGTCAGAAACTATCTTTGCTTTTTTATTAGAATGATTCTAAAATACAGGCTAATAAAACAATATTCTCTTCCAACCTAACAGCAAAAGGTATGTCTGCATACCTCCATAAGGTGTGGCTGAGGCAGGTCAAGCCTCTGGGGGGATGGAACCAAAGATAATTGCCTTCTCTGCCTTGCAGAGATGCTCAAATAAATGGGAACTTTTAAGTTACTGATAAATATATATAAATACAAAAATGGCTTAAGGATAAATTAAAATTAATATAATTTCTCATCAATTGTGAAGACCTTCTATGGAACCATTTGTTCAGAGTGAATTAAGCCTTGTAACATGTGGTATTTTCACAGAGCTGTGACAGGAGGATGACAAAATGCTTAATTGACTGACAAAATTTCCTCCTGTGTTGTTCGAAGGCATTTTCTTGATTCTACCATGTTTGGATTTTAACTATGATGCAGATTTCTGTCTCCTCAGGTTGCCTCGATCAGTTTTGAAAATTCTACCAATGGGTAAATTGTTCTATATATTCAAAAGTTTCAAGGTAACATTCTAAAATATAGTAAATGTGAATGTAGCTGGTCTTGGAGATCATAATGTTTTGCCTATACTGTTTCAAAATGTGCAACATAAAATTATTAGCAGGGGATACCTTATATACATAGATTATGAACTTTATAAATATGTGCTAATAAATATTATATGGTTTGTCAGTTTCTTAAAATTATGTTCATAGAGGTGTTACATACAAGAAATGTCTGGTTCTTTTAGTACCAGTATATATATATATATATATATATATATATATATATATATATATATATATATATATATATATATATATATATATAGATAGATAGATAGATAGATAGATAGATAGATAGATAGATAGTTAGATAGATAGATAGACAGATAGATAGATGCTTTCTACTATTAGATAAAGGTTAAGTCATATTGTATAATTTCTCTAAATTCTATAAAGAATAACACACTAAGTGTCTAGGCCAATATGTATTGGATATGTTGATATCTATCTTACAGGGTTAATACGGGCTCCTCTCTGAGTGCATTAACCACCTATATAAAAGCCAAATCCAACCGGCATCATGGGACAAAATGGGCTAATATTTTGGCCTCTGTTCCCAGGTCACAAAGGCCATGGGAGATGAAATGGGCATACTGGAGTGTTTTTGCACTGCATTTATTGATGTTAGCTCTCCTTCTGAACAAGCAGGATATGGAAGCCCGGAAAAAATCAGTGTACCACACGTACTGGAGAGTATATTTGGGACAAATCGTCCCCCCCCCCCCGCAGCCTCCCAGCAAGGGAGAAAACCAAGGTCAGCACGACCTGGACTCTGCCTCACTGAATGCTGAGGAAGCCATAGCGCTTCTCCCAGACCCCAATTCCTCCTTGGAGAGCCATCGTGACACCCAAAAGGACATACTTGTTAAATTTTGGCTTTGTACCAGGTCTTAAACACGCAGAGAGAAATTTGTAACCAAGAATATATATAATAATAAGTCTAATCCTATGACTAAATGTCATAAGCCTCCAACCAACAAAACAGTTTCTAACAGGATGGGATCTAGAATAATTATGTGCTAGACAGCTCCCACAGACACTAAAGGAGTTTTGCAACACCAATCTCTGTCCCTGGCTTGCCCCAGGAAAGATTGGAAAATATATTTAAAAATTTCCTTAAATATAGGGAAGACAAGATAAACACCTTAGCATGCTCAACTTGGTTACAGATTTGGATGCAGGCGGACTGTTTTCTGGTATATTTGTTCCTTCCATTGGAGAGGATACTGCTGGGAGAATCTGCTGAATTCTGAATTCTAATCACAGGGCTCTGAATGCCCTCATACATACCCTAGGTGACGCTTGTGCTTGTGTTGTTGTTAGGGTTTAATACTATATATTTCTCTTCTTAATAACTCTGTTGATATGTGTCATATGCTTTGCAAGCCATGCAGGAACTGTCTCAGACCATGTCAGATGCTGTGGTGCCATTTGATGGACAGTTCTGGGGATGGATCTCAAGTTTCCACGGTGAACAGCAACCCGACACTGAACCACTCTCCACTGGAGACCCTATATGGAACACTCCCCACTTCTGGGGGGAGCTACCCCACCTCCTGCCTCACAATGTGAGACAGGACAAAATCTTGGCAATGTGATATATGGCTAAGGGGTCTCTCTTTCTCTCTTCGGCCTTTGTTAGGTACCTTCCCCTCTCTGAGGGATACCCCCAGGTGCAATAACATTTTGTCTATTCAGCAGGAAATAGACAAGAAAGAGACTTCTTCGTCCCCATTCCCATCAGCAGTTGGGGTGTCCTCAAGAAAGGGGGAACATATGAAAATCTAGGAATAAAACCCCACACAAGAATGCCAAGCTCCTCTTTTGACCCCTCCCCAGTCAGAGCTTACCATATGCCACTATTAAGTGTGCCTTGCTTCTTAGTAGGCCCCCTAATCATTCTATTGCAAATTCTGACAATAGGCCCCTTACTTATCCTGTTGCTAATTCTAACAGTAGGCAACAGTATGACACCATAAAGGAGGCGGAAAATGGTCTCTAGGATTAGAGATGGCCCATAGGAAAAGGGGGGAATGTTAGAGTAAAATTAAAATTAGAATAAAAATAAAAACTCTCAAGGCAAGAGGGAGCTAATTATTAGTAAAAAAAAAAAAAAAAAAAGTAAAAAAGTAAATCCAGAATGGTATGTTGGTATGTGCCTCCCCCACCTCACCCTGCTCCTATAATCTTGCCTTTGTATCCCTGTAATCTTGCATCTGTGGTTAAGCACGGTAAATACTGAGAATGGCCTGGCCAATGGGTTCTACAGATATGGAAAGAATGTGAAGATGCTCTGGTTAATGGAAAATCCTGTAAAATTCTCCAAATTATAGTGTGCATCTTTAGAACTATATAAGCTCTGCTCAAACTTGGCTCTTGGCTCATTGCCTCTGTCTTGCTATGGATACGCATTGAGCCCTGGGCATGCCTGGTTACTTTTAATAAAACCTTTTGCGTGTTGCATAGGAGATTTGGTCAGAGTGTTCTTTTGAGTCTGGGGTCCAGGGTCCTAACAGCCTAAGCAAGCTAGCCAACATGTCCCAGGGATTCTCCTGTCTCTGCCTCCTCAGTTTTGGGATTGCAGGTGTGAACTACCATGCTTGGCATTTTACATGGGTTCTGAGGAGCCATACACTTTTTTTCATTATACCAGTTCTGTTAGACTTCTGACAGAATGGTGACAGAGGACTGCAACAGAATTAGGTGCTGTGGGAGGCCTCAATGTATATAATCAAGGAGCATTTGTACCTACCTGCCATTTCTGCTGCCTACTGGGAGTGTTTTCAACATGTAGCTTGCCGCAGACCACTCAGAGGGAGACCACCACTGCGGGAGAACCAGGGAGAAGGCTCGAGGAGAAGTCAGGAATCGGTGAGGAAATGACAGACAGACACACAATTGAATGCTGTGCTGCTGCAACTTTACTTTTGCAGAATCAGTGTTTATATACTTTTACAGTCAAGGAACTTGGCAAAGCAGGTTACATCATACCATTAACTTTTGCAATTATTCAGAATCAGCAAGAAAACATTAACAGAAGAAATTAATACATCTATTCTGTGTATCACTTCCGCGACTATAGTTCATTGTGGTCTCTGCCCAAAGCTGTGATCTTAGAATTCTTTGAAACTTGTCTCGCGCCAGTAACCACATCTGTGAAAAAGCTACTGACCTGGGTCACACTCTCCTTCTATAAGCTCTTGTATATAATTGTTTCATCCTCCTATCAAGGTTAATAATTCTCTATAGAAACCATCTCTGTACCACCAGTATTTCATGGAAGGCTTTATATTGTCTATAACTTGCTTTCTTTCATTTTTTGTTAATCAGACACCAGGGTTTTCTTTGTTCTAGCTAAGCATTTCGTAAAAGGTAAAGTATTCTATAGTTGCCTTTTCCCTTCATAATTTACCCACCTATTTCCTAATTCATCATAGCTTCCTGTAGTTACATTGGCGCTGACTTGTACTGGGTGTGCTGTCATTGGTAGAATACACAGATAGGACATACAAAGAAAGATCATGATTAGTGCCAACAAGGACTTTCGTCATAGCTATTTTGTTCTCCAGGGCTTCCTGGGAACCTCAGGCTGCATGACGACTGCTGATTGCAGGGGAACTGCTTGAGGCCACGCTCCAAGAAGCTCCAACCTCAACCCTTCAGCTGCCGGACTCCAGCGCAGCGGCATACTTTGCTACAGCTACACAGGTGTCACAGCTGTGGGCGTAGCAGTAGCTATTTGTTACCACCTTCCTGCTGTCCATCGGCTCAATCAGTCAAGTGCAAAGTGTACATATCTCTTCTACAATGACATTTGAGACTCTGGGCTGAATGAACATCCTTTCTTTTGAGATTTTAAACTTCAAAAAAGTATTTTTCACTTTCATACATGGATATAATGTATTTTGATATTGTTCCCCAAGGCCAGCCTTTGACCCATTCCCCCTCTCATTTAAAATCTCTTCCCAGTGAATCCCCATCCTACTTTCAAGGTTTTTTTTTTAACTCACTGGATGTAATTAGGTTTGCTTGCATGATCATGGCTACTTACTAGAGTGTGGGCAACTTATTGGTGGTCACACCACTGAAAAATATGACCCCTTTCCTCCCTGTGACTATTAGCCATCACTACTCTGGATAGTATGGTGGATCATATGAATACTCTCTCCATCCATGGTGAAATACTGACAGGTTCAATCTTGTGAAGGAACCTGCAGCTGCTGTGAGTTCATGAACCGTACACCCTTTTAGAGGGCAGATTTCAGGTGCCTGCTCTACAGTTTGCAGTTAGCATGAAAGCTGATGAGTTCTAAGTACTCTATTGGCTTCTACGTGCAGTGTGGATAAGTGGTTATATGCTTCCTTACTCATTAGCTACCCTCCCTCTAACACATCATGTGTTAAGTTGCTTACACTGCTGTGTTGTCTGTGCTGCTGAAAAAACTTTTGGGTTCTGGAAAATTTTGCCATGCAGTAGCACCTGTAACAGTGGTCCCTCATCAAGTCCTTCATGACCCCCTCAGCCTGATTCAATGCTCTGAACTTAAGACTTCACCTTTCTTTTCCCCCACTTGGCCTGGCCCTACAGTTTAGCTGGTAGATTGAGGGGGGATGCATAGGAAATGAAACACCTCCAAAATATGGCTGCATTCATTATAAGGGGCCATTGTAAAGTACTCCCTTTTCAGTACACTACCATGTTCTGTCAAGTTGTGAACAACATTTTCCTCACACAGACCTGGTTGGTTGGAGTTCTTAATATTTTGGTGATGATGATGATGATGATGATTATTATTATTATTAATTTTTTTTGTGTGTGTGTGTGTCAAGGCAGGCACCGGTGTGCATGTGGAGGTCAGAGGATAACTTCTGGGTTTATCCAGCTCACCTCATCTGAGGTAGGGTTTTTCTCCAACTTGCTCTGCTGTTGTTTTTGCTGTGTTCACTGAGGGCTTCTGGGAAATTCTACCATCTTCTCCTCCCATCTTGCTATCACAGTGCTGGGATTACAGCAGCCTGCCACAGCTTCTGGCTTTTAACGTAATCTGAGAATCCAATGGGTTTTCAGATGTGAGTTATTCACTGAGCAGTCTCCCCAGCCCCTTCATAGCAATTTTAGGACAGCACTATCCATACTTTAAAGCTGAGCTTCACAGGAGGAAAATGATTATAGATTTATTTTGTCCCAGGGCCCTTATTAGTGCTTGCTTTTGTGCATACATGTATGTGCAGGTAAATGTGGACATGTGTATGTAGAAGCTGGAGGTCTTCCTCAGTTGCTACCCACCTTTTTTCTTGTTTTCACACTAAATTTAAAGCTCACCAATTCAGCTAGACTAAGTAGCTGGCAAACCCCAGAGATCCTCCGGCCTCCCTCTCCTCAGTGCACACTACCACACCTGGCATTTTCATTGATGCTGGGATCTGAACTAGGCCCTGATGCTTGTGCAGCAAGTGCTTTTACCACTGAGCCACTTCTCCAACCCCTCGGTGATTCTTAAAGCAGAGCATACGAACAACTTGAATGCAGCCTATGTTTAAGCTCAGACTGCTCCAATAGATGGGACTTGAACACCACTACTTTCATGTGTAAGCCCATTGGGTAGTATTTGATTTTAAAGGAAGCACCTAGAATGGTCCAATCGGATGTCTTATTTGGAGCAGCTGTTATCCCTTGGGGAAAGAAGACAGCTAGTAAAGAAAACCCTTCAAAACAGAGTTTAGTTTTGTAAACTTGGATTGAATCAAAAAGTAGCACATGTTTTCAGGTTCTTCATCAAGACCCAATTACTTCAAAATAATGACACAATCTATGGAACAAATTATTCAGCAGGATTTTATTGAAATGTTTTAGTAAACGTCACAGGATCTTAAAATCTATTTTCTAAACCAATGCAAGCACTGTAAATAATATATTCTTGAATTTAGTTGACATCGTATCTACAAAAGGAAAGTTATCATATGACCACCTATTAGTTGATTTAAGTTAGAGGCTAAACAACTTTGGTATATTCATATTTCCCTGGTTCCCCTTTTGGGCTTGATAAATACCTTCTTCAGTGAAGTTGGACAGGAGTGACATATTTGTTGGTTTCTTTTATATTTTGACACCACAAGCATCAAGGCCTCAAACTTGTGGTGATCCTCCTACCTCAGCCTCGTGATTGCTGGGATTAAAGGCATTTAAACATTTGATGGAATGGACAGAGGTAAGCATCAGTGTGACGTGACAGTGAGCTCACCAAGTACATCTAGAAATGGTTTCTATATGGTAACTGACAGTTTTGACATATATTGAAAGTGGTAATCAAAACTGATAAAGAATGACTTGCCTTTGATATGTCTGCCTGTCTACTAAAATATAGATGCATCAGCAACTGTCTTAGGCTTAATAAAATTCAGTCCAAATTAAAAGCACAATATCCAAATAAACTCAATTACCACTTAAAAAGCAAGGGAACAAAAGAAATATTCAAACCTCCTGGTATTATCAATTTCCCAAGGTTCACTCTGAAATCAAGAGCTATACAGGGTTTCACCCAAATGTCCATAGGCATTATCATTACATATTTACATAGAAAGCTTTTATCTGAAGTTACCTTGGGCAACCTCAAAATATATAAACTATGAATTTCCAAAATGAGATTTTATACTTGAAAGTTGTAGCCTCAAAGTACTAAAAAGAGAAGGAAAGAAAAGATCATTCATCAGAACAAGTCAAAGTGATAAAAACATTTCTCAAAGACTAGATAACCACCACCTTCCCTCCCCAAATCCACAGTTCTAGGGCTTTAGAAGAGTAGACCAGGGATCTCAAAGCATAGAAAGCTCACGCCTTTACCAGTGATCATCCTAGCATTGCTGAGTCCTAACACTAAAACAGCAGACAGACAAGGACAGTGACGAATTGGAGACCACTTGCTCCACACTCCCACTGAAGATTTACAGTGGAACATGGCTGAACAGGTAGGACACAGATTCACCATTGTGTGTTCTTCGGATGGCTTCAGCCAGGATCATTGAAATGTCAATCACCTGATTATCAATGAGAAAACAGAAAAGGGGTGTTAGTTCTATTTCGTTAAAAATCCAAAAAGCAGGAGCTGGAGAGATAGCTCAGTTGGTAAAGTACTTGCCTCACAATCAAAGGACCAGAGTTGTATTCCCAGATCCCATGTTAAAATTCTGAGCATGGTGGCATGTGCCTGTAATCCCACTTCTGGGGATGCAGAGACAGGAGGATCCCTGAGGCTTGGTGGGCAGCTAGTGTAACCTAATTGGTGAGCTCCAAGACAATGAGATACCCTGTCTGAAAGGATGTGGACTGTATTCCTGAGGATGTCACCTGAGGTTGTCCTCTGGAGCCCATGTGCATACACACACATGTGCTCACACACACAAAATTAAAAATCTCGAAAAGCCAGCAGTCTGGATATTACTTCTCCAATGCATATGTGACACGTTATAGTCAAATATCTCACATATATTTGAGGAGGACAGAAAACTAAACAACTTGGGGTCTAGCTTTGAAGATATCACAACCACCTGAAACCAAACTCATATGAGTTCTGGAAGGAAGGTTTTCAGTGCAGATACTCGGTTACTGTTGGACAGAGATGTCCCTTTACAGGAATTATGTTTATTTATAAATTAGCTTTATTCAGTCATTAGAGGGTTTTCTCTGTTTCTGAAGATAGTAATTGTCATCTGCCTTTGAATATTTGTTATATCCCACAGATAGCAAAAAATATAAGCATCCATTTATAAAACATGAGACTTCAAAAATGTCAAGAAAATGCCACTTATGCTTTTTTTTTGCCTACCCAACTTACCTAGCATATTTTTCATTAAATATTATAAAGCAAATCCTATAGGACCTAACTTTCTACTGGTCCACATTTGAGTATGGAATTCTATCCAATGAATAATTATTTTGAATCACCAAGTAATTCTCATTGTAGAAGCATAACCATGATTATCTAATCTTGGGATCAACAAAATATTTTTCCTATAAAAGACCAGCAGATTAATATTTTGCCTTTGCAGCTAGATGAGCTCTGAAATACTCTGCTGTTGTAATGCAAAGAGAGCTATAAGAAATACATGAATGAATGGGTGTGGCTGTGTCAATAAAACTTTATAATACATATGGTTTGGCTAGATTGGGCCTCTGAGTAGTAATAACTAAACTATTGCTAATCATGCATGAAAACATAGGGACAACTATTCTGATTATTTTCAAACCTACCTTCTTGTACCAAAGTAAACCCTGTCTCTCCAAAGGCTCTGAAGTCGAGTTCTCTGTGCCTCACCTTCATGCTCTACTGAGGAAACCAGGGCTTGCAGGAAAAATGGCCAGCCAGGGGTCACAGAAACATCAATACAAAATGGGGACTCAAACCCTTGTGACTCATTTCAGGCCAGTTGGTGTCAAGTGAGGTAACCTGTAAGCATCTGGTCAGGAGGGAAAAGGTGGAATGAAGCTTGATAAAGCTTGCTGCTTTGCATAACCCCCTCATTTTATGGGGGTGTAAGCCTAGCGGTGTGTTGTACTCTGAATGCAAAATGTCCCTTATGTACTTATGTGTTTGAACACTTGGTCGCCAGCTGATGATGCTGTGTGGGAAGGTTGTGGAACCTTTAGGAGGTGCAGCCTTGTGGGCCTTGAGGCTTTATAGGCTGGCCTCACTTTCTGTTTGTTCTCTGCTTCCTGGCTGTGCTGCAATGTGACTAGCTGTTTCATGTACCTGCCACCATGCCTTCTCTGCCATGATGGAATGTACGCCCCTGGAACTATACATCAAACCAAATCCATCCCTTCCATAAGGTGCTTCTGGTCAGGGATTTGTTCACAGCAATGATAGAGTACCTGATACAGGGTGGAAATTTTGGTTTATACAGTAATTCTCGGTTTAACTTTGGTAAGCCTGCTTCTTATTTTCTTTTAGTTTCATGGTGGTAGGGATAGAGTCAAGGGCTTTGTGCATTTGAGGCAAGTGCTCTACTGAGCTATATCTCCAGCCCTCAATTCATCCTACAGTGGCCTTATTCATTTGTTATTTCTTTGTATTTGTTTGTGAGGTAGATCTTATGTGGTGCAGGCTAGCCTTGCACTCATGATTCTCTTGTCTCCACCTTTCAAGCACTTGGATTACAGATTTGTATCACCATGCTTCTGCAGTGATGGGGAGCCCATAGGGCTTCATGCATGCTAGGGAATCACTCTACAAACTGAGCTAAATCAAAGCCCTCTTCTCATATGATTTCCAAATTGACTTCTGTTGATCCTGCCCTTTCTCAGGGATCTAAGAAACTACCATCTCTGTCAGCATCTGCCTCAGCAAGCAGACACAAAGGTTGGATGTTATTTTCAGGTCCTGAAGCTCTCCTAGGGTGTAGATAATACCTGAATCTTAGAGCAGTGTTTCATTTTATCCTCTTGTGGGATTGTGTTGGTGATGACCACAGCCTCAATGGCAGCATTATTTATTCTTCCAATGGCCGGTCCAGAGAAGATCCCATGGGTCAGGATAGCATAAACTTTTGTGGCTCCAGCCGAGAGTAGCCTGAGAGATATATATCAGTTGTGAAATTGCCCACATTTAACACTAACACTAAAGAGGTTGAGGCAAGGCAAATGTGAATTCAAGGATAATTTGGACAATAGAGAAAGATCCTGTCTCAAAGCATGTTCTTGAAATACTTTCCCTTCCTATCAATGTTAAAAGTAAAATATATATGTTTTATAAAAGTAAACATGAGAAAAATTTCACTTGCATTTTTTTTGCCAAAACTAGGTACTTTTTTTGAGGTAGGACCTCACTCTAGCCCAGGCTAACCTGGAACTTGTCTGGCCTTGAACTCACACTGATCCTCTCACCTCTGCCTCCTGAGTGCTGGGACTAAAGGCATAAGCTACCACACCCAGCAAAATTAGGAACTTTTGAACACATGTGTTCAAAAACATTTTGCAAAACATTTTGTATCCCTTTAAATCATTGATCATGAATTCAGGCATTTGGGCCTAGGTAATTCTTTGTCATTAGGGCTGATGTCTATATCATGGGACAATTCAGTAGAATCTCTGGTCTCCACACACTAGCAGCAATCCCTTCCCTTTAGTTGTGACCAGTAAAGATGTCCCAAGGCATTTCAAAATATCATCCATAGAGCAAAGCTGCCCTTGGCCAAGACCCACTGATTTGTCAACCAATAGTGCCAAATTGTAATCACCCAATGTGTAATGAATTCAGAATATTATTAGTGAGCTAGAGAGTGCATCTCAAGTGGGACTGGACACTTCCTAAAAGTTTCCCAGCTGTCCATGGCTGGGGGTGGCTCCTTTCCTGACCAAGTGCAGCTCTCTGGTGTCTGGACAGCCAAGTGACTCAGAGGGCTGGGGCAAAGGTTGACAAGTACTTTACCCAGGAAGGAAGGGCCCAGAGAAGCCGAAAAACCCCTGTCCTTCTGGGCTTGGTTTCCCCAGTGCACCTTCTTTGACTGTTTCAAAAATAAACTAAAGTCCATGAAGGAAAAAGAAAAGGGCTGTGGTTACTTTCCTACCAGGTGGAAAACAAAAAACAAAAAACAAACAACAAACAAGCATAGAATTTCCTTTCACCAAAAACTCCAATGCTACCAAGCCATTAGCAATTAGGCAAAAGCAGACAAAATTTTTTAAAATGATCTTTTCTTATTCATTCTCATGGAAAGATCTTCATGTTTTTCTCGTCCATCTCACGTACTTATCTGCAGCATGGCAGATGGTACCACATGTGTCAGCCATGTCATCCACCAGGATGGCCACACGGTCCTTCACATCACCCACCAGAACCATCCGGTCTACTTCATTTGCTTTCTTTCTCTCTTTATGAATTAAAGCAAACTCCACATTCAATCTGTCTGCAATTGACGTAACTCTGTGGAAAGATAAAAATAAGTATGTTAACATTGTCCATGTAAGAATCTATTCTTTAGGGGTCTGGGGGTGTATCTCAGTGGTAGAGTGCTTGGATAGCATGTATAAGGTCCTGGCTTCCATCCCTAGCACTGCCCCCCCAAAAAAATCCGTTCATTAAAAATGTATTTTGGGAATGGAAACAGCAATTGCACTCAAGAGAGTTGACTCATTTCATGATGTTGGATCAGGACAGAGTGGACAGTTCTGTGAAAGGACCTCTTTTAGGACTCAGAAGGCAGCATGAAAGGACAGAATACTCCAAGCTACCCTTCCTTGTTTCTGAGGACTTTCAACCTAGACAGTAGTTTTGAAAATTGTAGTGATATATATATATATATATATATATATATATATATATATATATATATATATATATATATATATATATATATATATATATATATATATATATATATATATATATATATATATATATATATAAAATCAACTTAATCTTTTAACCACTTTAAGTATATAATTTAATGGCATTAAGTACATTCCCAGTGATGCATAATCCTTACCATATGTAGTTTCAGAACATTCCATGGTACCAAAAGGAAACTCCATATCCATTAAATACTCTATTCCCTTTGTCCCCCAGGCCTGGCCATGTACCCATCTATTTTTTTTGGCATGTGTATGAGTGTGTGGTATTTATGCATGTTTACATGTGTGTACAACCCAGAGGAAGACATTGGGTGTCTTCCTTAGTTGTTCTCCACTGTATTGATTGAGACAGGTATTTGGCTTGATCCAGAGCTTACTGGTTCAGTTTTGCTTGCTGTCCATGGAGCCCCAGGGATCCTCTTTTCTCCATCTCCCAAACCCACTGGGATTATAGGTGTATTCCACCATTCTTGGCTTTTATGTGGGTACTGGGGAACTGAACTCAGGGTCTCCTTGTGTGGCAAGCACTTTACTCATTGAGCCATCTTCTCCAGCCCTGCCTCTGTGTCTTTCTTTTTTACATTAGATTTTCATATCAATCGACTCACACTCCATGTGGCCTTTTCCTATGTGGTTCACTGGGCTGTCACATGTGTCACAGCTGGGCAAGGTTGCTTGTCCATATTCCTTTTATATATAAAACAAAACCTCTCAAGTGGAAAGTATACTTTGAGGTGAAGCTTTGGGGTAGTTCTGCAAGGCAGCTGGCATGTAAATCCTCTCAAAAGGATTCTAATGAAAAGCATTCTAAGGAAAATGAAGGAGTCACAGTAAAGAGACACAAAACATCCAGGGAAATAAGACAGCCAAATTGAGAGTCATCAGAAAAACCTGTAACCAATTTAGAAAGGCAAACAATGAACTTAAAGTGAGGGTTTTATATTTTAGAAATAGAACAGAAGCTTGGGTATGCTTAGAAGGGTGATAAAGAATACCTGATCAAGACTTGGGAAAAATAGGAAAAAATGCTGAAAAGTGGGAAAAAGATATTTGCATTTCTTGAAATTCAAAGCACAGTAGAAAATAGATTCAAAATATCCAAAGAGAAAGTGATTAAAGATGGACAGAAAGTCACTGTCCAGAATTCAACCCAAGAGACAAGAATAAAAACAATCTAGGAGACAAGAGCAACAGAAGGACAAAGTAACAAGAGTAGGTGGAATTCTGGAGAAAAAAATAAGAGCAAATAATATTCAAAAAAACAACGTCTAATAATTTCCCTGAACTACTTGAAGACATTAATCCTGTGAAATAATAAGCTCAACAAATGAATCTCCAAGCAACTGTAATAAGATGAATAAGATAAGAGAGCAGAAATCTTGAAAGAGATGAAGGTAAGGCTACATAGGAAAGAAAAGAAACTAGACTAATGCACCATGATGTCAAGTGTGATTCTATACCCATTAAAATTACATTTCCAGAACAAGCTTCAAAAAAAAAAGATATTTTCAGACCCACTATGCGATATGACAATTAAATTCTACCATAAAACTTCATGAGCACCTGTGATTGGACCCTCAGACCCCACATAAAGCTGCACTCCAATAAGAGATGGGAAATGGAGACCTGAGAATCCTGAACATTTACAGGTCAGCTGGCCTGGAGTAGCAAGCAGTAACCAACAAGAGATCTTGCAGGGTGCAAGGCCAGGACTGACAGACAATTGAGGTTGTCTTCTGACCACCGAACGCATACCATGATACATGAGCACCCACACATTTTTTTTTTTTTTTGAGATTCAAGATCAGAATATTTTTTAATTTAATTTTTTTTTTAATATATATTTATTGTCCATAATGTGTTACATTATTTAGTGGGCAAACCATGCGTTGTTATCCCGAATTCCCCAATTCCCCCCCTCCCCATCCCTGATCAGTTGTATATCCTCCTCTGTGGGCTGTCTGTATTAGTCCTTGTGGCAAGGTATCCTGTATATCTTAGTACTCATCCCAGTCTTCC
>PVHP010034377.1:0-19091 GCA_004024765.1 Zapus hudsonius
GAGCTGAGACGCGACAAGATCCCTGAGTCATGGTGGGTGAGTTTTATCTCTTTTTTACTGTTGAGGTCTTAAGAGTCTCTGGAGTTGTGTTGGGTATCCTCGGTGTCTGTCTTCCTTATCCTTTCACAGGTTATCTGACTTGCTGTGGAGGTAGATCTCTTGCTCATCTCACCACTTCCTGAAAGGTTTCATTTGGGCTCTATATCATAAATTAGGGGTGTTTCATCTCCTGCCTGGGTGAAAGGCAACACATCAGGTCCTGTTGGTGGGATTGAGTTGTTCACAGTTCTTGCTGCCTACTGAAACATACAAACAGAATCTCCAGTGGAGAGTGAGATCAGTATAGGTTAAGTGAGACCAACATTGTTAATTTGGCTACATTCTAACGGGTATAGCCTCTCTGTAGTTCTCTTGTTAGTGAGGATTTCCCCTGGGAGCCCAGGTTCTTGGTCCTCATATGGGTTTACCATGGATCCCAGTTCCAGTTAAGGGTTACATGCCACTGAGTGAATCGCTTAGCCAATTAGTAAGCTGTTGATTGCCCACCTATGTTTAGCACCACTATTGTATGGATGAGTATTTCTTGGTTTACTGGTCTCTACCTTATAGCAGTGTCTATAGCATTCTCATAGCATCACTTAGTGTTGTATATCAGTGACCTCTGCATTCTCAGAATATCTTTGGTAAATTTCCCCTGGCAGCTCATGTAACACCTTCCAGCACTACAGATGCTGCCACCTAGGGGCTGGGCACCACTGTGGATTAAGCAGGGTGTCTTGGTGCCAAGAGTCTGTGGTATCTTTAGCAATAGGGTTTTACCTTTTGCCTGGGGTGGGTATTTGAAAGCTTTGACATAAGCCTGTCTTATTTTGGGGACCTTGTGGGTCTCTTCAATCAATAGCTCAGTGTGTGAAATAATCAATGACTGTGACTGGGAGTTACAGGCCAGAGTAATTTGTCTTGAGATTAGGCTACCTCCTACCTATTCAGGGCCTCCCTTACCTGATGATACCCATGGCTTCCTTGAGAGCTTACTGCATGAAAATAAGGATTTTATGGTATCATTCATTATTGGTTTAGATTGGTGTGTAAGTCCCCCTGCCCTCAACTTCCTCCCCCCCAATCTCTTCCATCCCCTTTGCCAGTTTCTCAGTTCACCTGACCAGTTTTCTTACTGTTAAGGCTAAACCTGGTTAGGAACTACGTTTGAAGGAAACTGTGTGGTGCTTGACTCTCTGTTCTTGTGTGGTGTGAGGTCACTAAGAATGATCTGCTCCATGTCTACCCACTTTTCAAAAATTTCATTATGTCATTTTTCCTTTCAGCTGAGTAGAATGTTTTACTAATAAAATTTTATTTTTTTATAGAGTCTCACTCTAGCCCAGGCTGACCTGGAACTCATTCTGTAGTCCCAGGCTGACCTCGAACTCACATCGATCCTCCTACCTCTGCCTCCCCAGTGCTGCTGGGATCAAAGGCGTGCACCACTATGTTGGGTTGTTGATACACTTTTTGAACTTAATGATTTTGAATCCAATTACTCTACCTTGTGTTCAAGTTCTAATATTTTGTCATCCATATAAGCCATTCTATTGGTGAATCTTTCCACTGGGCCTTTGATTTATTAAAGTTTTTATTTCTTATGCATTGCTGTGTGGCTTCTCTTCAATTTTTCTATGTCTTTATTAAAAACATATTTAAAAATTTATTTGCAAGCAGAGCAAGAAAGAATGATGGGGTGGGGGTAGCAAATGTGCCAGGGTTAGTCATCATCTCTTCTGAAGGTCACCCCATGTCTTGGTTTGTATGTAAACTGTCTGCCCTAGGCTTCAGTGTTTGAACATTTAGTCCCCAGGAGGTGGCCATTTGGGGAGGTTGTGGAACCTTTAGGATCTAGAGCCTTATTGGAGGAAGTGAGTCACTGAGGGCGGGCCATGAGATTTTATAGGCTGGCACACTTCCTGTTGATTCTCTGCTGCCTGACTTTGGCTGCAATGTGATAAGCCAGCTGCCATGTTCTCAGGGCAATAATGGACTATATCCCCTTGAAACGTGAACTGAAATAAATTCTTTCCTTCCTTAAGTTGTTTCTGGTCAGGTATTTTTTTCATAGAAAGCAAGCAAATGCCTCCAGGCTCCAGGAGCATGGTTCCTTACAAAGCATGGCCTGGCAGCAGTCCACAGGACAATACAGCACAAAGAATCCTGGTGCACAGCTCCCTTCCTGGTTAGTTAATCCTCTGTTCTCTGTAACAGTCTCTCTCCCACACCCAGTCACTGAGCTGAGCCCTATGGAGGCCCCCAAGGGTACGGTTGTAAGTCAGATCAGCAGGGCCTAGGGGAGGGCTCCACCATTACTAGGAAAAGCCCTTTCCCTAGGAGGAACAGAAGTGTTCACCTTTCTCACTTCCTTTTGGGCCCTGTGACTGGCCACTTGCTATTTTTGGGGTCCTGCTGTGTGTGTGAAACCCTGGCCCCTCCCAAGAGGAAGGATGGTGGGAAGGGGATACCAGATGGCACTGTCCTGGATTGGCACAGTCAGCCCAGGTACAAGGCTGCAGTGCAGTGTCAGAGTGAAACACCAGGAGGTGGCAGACGGAGGGTGACAGTATTGGGTGTCTCTGATTTTAAAAGGAAGGAAACAAGGCCCAGAAGGCTGTGGCCCTAGTCTGAAGACGGGAAACCCAGGCCCAGAGAGGCCGTGGCCCTAGACTGAAGGCACAGTCTATGCTGGTGCTCTCCTCCCTGTTCCTCTTCTTGGGGCAGTAGGCCCCGTGTATAGCAGAATGTGATGAGTAATTGTGAGGGTTGTGGAGTGGAGCATCTTCGACCCTGGCCCCTCTTAGTGTTCTCGGTGGCAAGGGTATTCTTGTCCCAGAACTGGGGTGAGCAGGCAGGTTGAGGGGTGGAAAAGAGTGGTTGGAAGGCACCATGAAGGGACTTCCCAGAAATGACACATATCTAGAGTTTAAATATTTGCATCAGGGCCAATGAGTAGAGCAGCTGCCCTTCCCTGACTTTCAATCATGTTGGCCTTCTTATGTCATCTGGCTTGCTCTTGACTATGCATAGAAACCAATTTTCCTAGAATAAAAATGGCTGTATGGCTTCCTTCCTTCCTTCTCCTCTCCTCCCTTCTTCTCTCTTTATATACTTGATGGGCCAGACATTGATAGACAGTCAGGCCAAAGGTGAGATTTGAACAAGATTTCTAGGAGGTGATGGATTACCCCAGCAGATTTCTGGGAAATGCAGTCCAGATCAGGGGATAGCATGTGCAAAGGCTATGAAGCATAGTGTGATAAACATGTTTGAGGTCCAGAGGGAAGTCCTGTGTCTGGAGTGGGGTGAAAGGCAGGGAGGTTGAGGGAGAATAACAGGAAGAGAAAGGTCCCATTAAGAGTATGGATCTCAGAGCAGCTGGGAGAGGGCGCATCGCAGAAGGTCCTACAGAGGGTTGCTAAACTGCTTGGTGCTAACAGGTCACATCACAGAGAGGAGTGAACAGGCTTCACGACCTCAGGGAGGGGTGCTGGCTGATCCAGGTGAAAGAGGTGGGTGGTGGGGAGGGTGGAATGGGAAGTAATTGCCCCACAATCATTTTGAAAGTGATGCCTACATGATTTGTTCATGGGCTAAGGAATCATATCCATGGTCCCCATGTGTGGCTCAGAGAGCCAGACACACTGGTTTCCAGTGTGGCCAGAAATCATCTGTGTGCCAATATGCCATGGTTGAGTTGGATAATACTTTTAATGTGTTGTTGTATTTGGTTTGTGTGGGTTTTGTTCAGAATTTTTGCATCTATTTCATCAGGGATATAAGTCTATAGTTTTCCTTTCTTGTATCTTTTCCTGGTTTTGGTATTCGGGTGATGCTAGCTTCGTAGAAGGAGTTTCGAAGCATTCCCTGTTCTGTTAGACAAAAAAGCATCAGAAGAGTGGTTTCAGTTCTATGATGAAGGTTGGGTAGAATTCTGCTTAGAATCCATCAGGTCCTGGACTTTTCCTTTTGGGGAGGTTTTTTATTATATTTTTTCAATCTCAGTAGATGTGATGGTTTATTTTGAAGCTTCATCTGCTCCAGGTTTTTAATTTTGGTATTTGGTAGGTGTCCAGGAATTTATCTATTGCTTCCAGTTTCTCCAATTTTGTGGAGTAGAAGTTTTGGAAGTATGATCTGATGATTCTTACAATTTCATTGTGTTCTGTGTGACCACTTCCTTTTCATTTCTGATTTTGGTGATTTGGGCCTAATCTTGTTTTCATTTTGTTAGAGTGGCCAAAGGTTTGTTGATCTGGTGTATTTTTTTTCAAAGAACCAACTCTTTGTTTCATCAATTTTTAAAATTGTTTTCTTAGTTTCCATTTCATTAATCTGAGCTCTGATCTTAATTATTCTTTTCATCTTGACCTCATAGATTTGAATTGTTCTAGTTTCTCCAATACCTTTAGGTGGTGGTTAGGTTATTGATTTGAGATTTCTTTTTGTCTTTATTATGAAGGCATTTAGTGCTATGAATTTTCCCCTTAAGGCTGCCTTCCTTGTGTCCCATAAAGTTTTGGTATGTTGTATTTTCATTATCATTAACTTCTAGAAAACTTTCAATTTCCTTTTTGATTTCTTGAATGACCCATTCATTGTTTAATAGTGCTTTGTTCAGACTCCAATAGTTGGTGTATTTTCTGTTGTTTCTCCCATTGTTAATTTCCTGCTTTAATGCATTGTAGTCTGATATGATGCACAGGGCTATGCTAATCCTCTTGAATTTGTTGAGGCATGTTCTATGTCCTAATATGTGCTCTATTTTGGAGAAGGTTCCTTGGGCTGCTGGGAAGAATGTGTATTCTGTAGTCTTGGGATGGAATGCTCTGTAGATGCCTGTTAGGTCTAGTTGATCTATGGTGCTGTTAAGATCTGTTATTTCTCTGCTCATCTTCTTTTTGGATGATCTGTTTAGAGATGGTAGTGGTGTATTAAAGTCTCCTACTATGATGGTATTGGAGTTTATTTCTGTTTTGTTTTTGAGTAAGTTTTGCTTTATGAAATGTGGTGTACCTATATTTGGTGTGTACATATTTATGATAGTAATATCTTCTTGTTGGATCATTCCCTTGATTAGTAAGAGGTGACCTTCATTGTCCTTTTAATTAATTTTGGTTTAAAGTCTATTTTGTAATATATTAATGTAGTCACATCTCCTTGTTTTTTTATTAATTTCCATTTGTTTGAAAGATCATTTTCTATCCTTTACCTTGATGATATTTCTGTCTTTAGAGGTTAGGTGCATTTCTTGAAGGCCATTTTTTCTGATCCATCCTATTAACCTGTGTCTTTTTAATGGGGGAGTTAATTCCATTAATATTCAAAGTTATAACCGTGAGGTTTTCTTTAAGCTCTGCCATGGTGGAGGCTTTATGCCTTGTGTGTTATCATGAGCACAGTAATTTTAGTTATTATGCTTGTCCTCTATTGGGCTCTTGAGGTGGGTTGTTCAACTCTTCTGTGTGGAATATCTCCTGGAGTATCCTCTGCATGTTTGGCTTTGTGTTCATAGAGCTGCCTTTTATCCTGTAGCATTTTCCTTTCTCTGTTTTCCTTTCTCCATGTATTATGAGGGATACTTTTGCAGGTACAATAGTTTGTGTTGGAAGCTATAATTCTTTAGGCCTTGAAGTTCCTTTTTTCCAGGTCCTTCTGGCCTTCCTAGTTTCCACTGAGAAGTCCGAGGTAGCTTTGGTAGAGTTGCCTTTATATGTGATGAGTTTTTTCTCTTTTGCCACTTTCAGCACTCTCTCTTTTCTTTCTATGTTTAGCACTTTAACTAAGATATGTCTTGGTGTCGCAGTCAGCCACACGCTGCTAGGATGAGTCTCCAAACCAGGCACAGTTTATGCGAGGAAAGTATTTATTGAAACTACAGATTGAGGGGAAGTTCCATAACAGCGAAAGAGGCTGGCCCTCTTTCACAGGTCCGAGAAGAGAGAGAAACCCATCACCTACACCACACACACAGAACAGCAAACTGGCAGGAGGGGCCAAGGAGAGAATTTCTTCTCCTTTATTTATCTTTAGGGTGGGGTCTTGCAACCCTTCCCCAGACTTTATGGCTTCCTGAGTCTCTGGAATTGCTGCCTTCCTATAAACATCCTCAGAGACCCACCCAAGATTACTTGAAAGGTCAAGTTGACATCAAAACTTAACCATCACACTTGGGAAGCTCCTTCTTTGGTCCTGTCTGTTTGGACTTCTATGGGCCCCTTGTATTTGTACTGGCCCCTCTCTTGCGAGAATGGAAAATTTTCTCCAATCATTTTGTTGAATATGCCTATGCCTGGATTTCTTCCCCTCCAGTACCCCCATGATCCCAATGTTTGGTCTCTTTAGGGTGTCCCACAGGTTCCTCTTATTTTGTTCACATGATTTTAAAAATTTATTGAAGTTTTTCAATTCCCTATTTATTTCTTCTGACTTGCCTTCAAGGTCTGAAATTCTTTCCTCCAGGTAATTAATTCTGGGATTGAGGAATTCTAAAGAGGCTTTTTATAGTTCCACTTGATTTATGTTTTCTGTTATATTTTTCTTCATAGTCTTCATCTTTTTTTGTTGAGTTCCAGTTTCAGGTCTAGCTTTCTTTTTCCTAATGTTTCCTGGACTTCATTCTTGCATTCATTTGTGTCTTCATTGAACTTACTCAGCTGGTTATTGAGCTCCTCTCATTGTTGGCTTACCCTTGATTCACTTACTGCTCTTTTGAAGTCCCTCCGATTTTCCTCAATTGAGTCTGATGGGGAATCTTGTGTTATTGAGTTCCACTTCATTGTGTGTTTGTTGACTGTTCCAGCTCAGCCAATATCTTGGTCAGAGCCTCATTGCAGCTATGCCCTGAGGTTATTTCACCCTCATTTTGAGATTGTAATTCTGTTATCTCTCTTACATTTTCAGTGGCACCTCCCATTGTGGGACTAGGGGGCCACCACACCTGGCTGAACTGACCTTTTAGTCTTTCTTTTAGTACTTTACACCTGTCACATCACACAGGATGTGACAGAAGTCTTGCCTAACAAAGTGATGTATAAAAGGGGAAGTTAGACTTCCTGGTTGATGTGTTATACAGTGTGCTGACAAGTAGCAAGCTTATTTTGGTTATTTTCAGATAAATAAACTAGCAAATATGTCTTTCAGTTCCAATGTGGTCACTGTCAATGGGGTAACCCACATGATAGCAGCTTGCTGGGTGCTTTTATTCAGTGGGGGGTCTCATTAGGGGTCCCTGTAAGAAGCCTAGGAGGGCAGCCCACACCTGGCACCTGTTACTCTCTTTCTGGCATCAGAACCTACCCAGACCTCAGTCCTTGACAGCTTCTTGCAGGGGAGGATGAGGCTCCCTCAGAGTCCCAAGGAGCAGGAGAAGGGCCTGGAGACAGAGAACAGCTAGGGCAGCCACAGTGGCCGGCACAGCATTGTGCAGGGTCCTCTCTGCCAAGCTGGAAGCCAAGCTCAGCTGTGGCCACTGAGAAGCCTTGCAGGCAGCTCCTTCTTAATGGCACCATGCCCACAGAAGGCTCTATGGACTTTCCTATCATCATCTCCACAGCTCCTCCAAAGAGTCAGGGTAGGGAGAGGGTAGAGTGAAGAACAGGTAAAACCAGAAAAAGAGACATAAGTGGAAGGGACCCAGGAGATGGGATTTAAAAAATATTTATTTATTTATTTGCAAGCAGAGAGAGATAGAAGAGAGGCAGGTGGGTACTGAGAAATTGGACTCTGGTCATTAGGCTTTTCAGGCAATCACCTTAACCTCTGAGTCATCTCTCCAGCCCAGGAGATGGGACTTTTAACTTCACTAAGTAAGGTCTTAGGTGGGATCCTGGATCACAGATGGGAGGTATCCAGGAGTGGCAAAATCCTAATGAAAACCAGAGGCTCTTAGTTAATGGCATTGTTGCATCTTTTAATTTTTCCAGACATTTGAAATGATTTCATTATAAAAAAGTTTACTTAAAAAGTGGAAAGCTCACTCAGGAGGCAGAGGTAGGAGGATCGCTGTGAATTCAAGGCTAGCTTGGGACTAAAGAGTGAGTTCCAGGTCAGTCTGGGCTAGAGTGAGACCCTACCTTGAGCACAAACAAACAAACAAACACACACACACAAACAAAGTGGAAAGCTAAGATTGCCTAGTATATGCAAGATCCCCAGAGTGCCACCCTCAGCACTGTGCACGTGTATGGGGTGAATGTTCCATGGAAGGCTGAGGCAGGAAGATGGAGTAGTTAAGAGGCCAGCTTGGGCAACCAGTGAGTTGCTGTCTCTTAAAAACTGGATTTGGGGCAGGGAGCGCTGGAGATATGGCTCAGTGGTTAAGGCACTTGCTTGCAAAGCCTGACAGTGCTGGTGATTCCCCAGTACACATGTAAAACCAAATGCACAAAGTGGCATATGTGTCTGAAGTTTGTTTGCAGGGGCAAGAGGCCCTGGTGCATCATTCTTTCTGTGTTTGCAAATACATAAATATTATAACAAAAATGGAGGGGCCTATCATTACATGTGCATGAAATTCCTGAGCTGGGCAAGTGTAGTGGCCCACACCAGCAATCATGGCCCTTGAGAGACTCAGGCAAGAGGATGGTGAGTTTGAGGTCAGTGTGGGTTGCTTCAAAGAACTGAAGAAAAAGGAAAAGAGAAAAGAAGGAAAGAATGAGAAGAACAATTAAAAAACGGAAAGGGAAAATGTACAGAAGACGGGCCCATGTCCTCAGCTCAGAGACCCACTCATATCAGCCAGGGGTGTCCTGTCGCTAAAGTCCCCTGAGCCACAGGTTCCCAGGGGGGGTGATCTGCCGTGGAAAGCTCTGTCACTGTAGTTCTCTGAGTTTCGCACTCACACTGGTGTAAGCCGTGTCTTATCTGAAGGAGTTTCAAAAACGGAACAAGCAACACTGGGTGGAAGTGAGGCATCGGCTGTGGGACCTCAGGGGCCTGTGTGCCCTGTCCTGGAAGCTTTAGCCTGGACAAGCCGAGCTTCAGGCCACATGCCCAGGGGCACAGAACAGGGCCTGGGTATAGAGCATATTCAAAAAACAAAGTTGGGGCTGGAGAGATGGCTCAGAGGTTAAGGTGCTTGCCTGCAAAGCCTAATGACCTGGGTTGGATTCCCCAGTGCCCATGGAAAGCTAGACACGCAAAGTGGCGCAAGCGTCTGGAGTTCATTTGCAGTGGCAGGAGACCCTGGCATGCCTATTTTCTCCCTACGTATGCCTGTTTCTCTTTTCTCTGTCTCTCTCTGCTTGCAAATAAAACAAAATTAATAAAATATATATTTTTAAAAAAGGACAAAGTTGGGCTGGAAAATGGCTCAGGGGTTAAGGCACTTGCTTAGGGACATGGGTTCAATTCCCCAGTACCCACATAAAAGCCAGATGCACAAAGTGGTGCATGTATCTGGAGCTTGTTTGCAAAAAGCCTATGGCAGAGGAGGTCATGAGCCCTAGGGGTTTCATGCCTGCTGTTGTCTGACTAAATACATATATTATACCCATAAACTGCCTTATAAGCACTTTTAAAAATGACCATACCCATATAATAATACTATTCTCACTTTTGGCTAGAGAAGCTTCTCTTTTTCAGACGGTGGTGACCACTGGGATAAATCAAAAGATTTTTAGTGCAGAGAAGAAGTGACAGTGGAGTGTTCAGCACTGGGACATCTCTATCACACTTCCTGAGGCTCAGGGTCTATTGTGGAAGAGGAGGTAGAAAGACTGTAAGAGCCAAAGGAAGGGGAGGACTGCTTGCAACGCAAACTTCCAGACACAAAATGGCCTTGATACTCACCACCTTGCAGTGCCTGATAATATGTACACATAACGGGAGGAAAAGATGATGACACGGAAACAAAACAGAGACTAACTGAGAGGGGAAGACTTATCAGGGAGGGTGGGGAGGGAATCATAATGGTTTATGGTCTATAACTATGGAAGCTATCAATAAAAAGTTTAAACTAAAAAGTGTATTCAAAATGTGAACCCATCAATTGTTTAATCCATTGATGAAGTCAGAACCCTGTTGATTTAGTCACTTCTCCAAAAAACTTCTGAACAGTATCTATATTGGGGACCAAACTTAAAACACAGGAGCTTTTGGGGGAGACACTTCATATCCAAACAATAAGAGCACTACCCAATAACATTACTGGTAATCAACGATGATGAGAATAATCTAGAAGTAGGTCTGTGCTCCACTCTCCCTGTCTCCCCACTATCTGTGCTCTCCTCTGCTTCCCGTCGCTGCTCTTTGCTCAGCCCCACCTCCCATAGACTGTGGGCACCACCAGCTCAGAAGCTTGGACTTTGCTGTGTTGCCATCAGCCTGTGCACAGCAGGAGCTTGGGCGCTTGTGGCCCTTGTGGGTGACCTCTCTGCTTCTCACCTGTTGATCTTTGTAGGTGGGCTGGCACCCCTGTGTGGAAGGGTCACAGGGTCAAGCAGGGATTGGGCTTCCCTAGCCTAGGTATTCCAGCACCTGCTAAGGAAAGTACTGGATCTGGAGTCAGAGATATGTGGGAGCAAAGTTCATCCCCACCACATCCTGGGTCATGTGCCAAATGTTTAGTTTATCCAAACTGGCTTTGCCATCTGTAAAAAGGCACACCGAAATGTTGTCATCATTCTGAGGATGGAGTGATTTAAAGTCAAGTCCGGGGCCGAAGAGATAGCTCAGAGGTTAAGGATCTTGCCTGCAAAACCTAATGACCTGGGGTTCAATTCCCTAGTACCCATATAAAACCAGATGTACAAAGTGGTGCATGTATCTGGAGCATATTTATAGTGGCTGGAGGCTGTGGCATACCCCTTCTCTCTCTCTGCTTGCAAATAAATAAAAAAAATTTTTTTAATCATGTTTGCTTCTGGCACATAGTAGGTGGCCAGCTAACTGTAGTCATCTATTATTTGCCTGATTGCCCTCCTCCTGCACACACACACACACACACACACACACACACACACACACACACACAATTGATTTCACCCGTACCATGGGCCCCAGCTCCCTTTTGCCCACTGAAGGGATGCCACAGGTTTTGGCGCAGCGGTCAGCTCTACCTCTTTCTTTCCCTCTTTCATAGCCCTGTTGTTTGTAGGGTTCCATTTGCACACTAGACATAGCTCTGGGTGTCAGAGGCCCTGCAAGATGAAGACGAAGGTCTTGGGCATCTGGGTTCATGTTCTTTTCCTGTTGAGACGAGCTGCCTGCCCTGGGATTCTCTGTGTAGCCCAAGACAGCCTTAAACTCATGGTAGTTCTCTTGTCTCAGCTTCCTAAGTAGATGATTTTCACAGTGGCTGCACCAGTTTGCAGTTTCCCAGCAGTGAATAGGTGCTCCTTTCCCCACACAACCTCACGAGCCTTTTTGTCACCAATTTTCTTGACGTAGCCATTCTGACTGAGGTGAGTTGGAATTTCAAAGTAGTTTTAATTTTCATTTTCCTGATGGTTTAGGAACACTTTTCTTTTGGTATGGGCATGTGGTGTGCATACATGTGCACATGTGTGTGACTATGAGGTTGACAGTGGGTGTCTTCCTTGATCACGTTCCTCTTTATGTTACTTCAACCGAGAGCCAGGGTCTCTCACTGAACCCAGAACTTGTGGTTTGATCTTGTAGTCTATCGCTCCACTTGCCCCGGGGATCCCCTGTGTATTCTGGGACTACAGACAGTTGTCACACCCATGTGGCATTTATATAGGTGCTGGAGATCCAAAATCCAGTCCTCGCACTTGCCCAGGCGGTAAGTGCAGTACCGACTGAGCCGTCTCCCCAGGCACTTGATCACTTTGTCAATCCTCTTTTGAGAACTGTCTGGTACAGTGTGTGCTGTGCACCGGACCCTTTGCTGGTTATGAGCACAAGTGCCTTGATGTCTTTGGGCAGCCAGAGCTCAGAGGACCCAAGACTGTGGGTGTCTAGACTGGAAATCCTGAAGGTCCGTCCACTTATAAGTCTCTTAGGGTCTAAGGATGCTGGAGGAGGCAGCTTCCTCAATTTCACTTGTCCAACGGAGGACTTTACAAAGACAGAGCAGGACCAAGGAGGAGAAAGATAGATTCTTTTTCTCCTAACTTAAGATCTAGACATTTCTGGAGTGTTAAGTCTACTTAAGTTGGCTAGAAGGGACTAAGCTGCTACCCCAGCAGGAACAGAACCCGTCCTCGGTGTTTTTTCTGTCTTTGACCTAGAGGCCTGGCTGGGGCCCAGGGCTGCTCGCAAGACTACCCTTCTCTGCTCAGAGCCATGGAGGCCAGAGGTGTGGAACAGGAACACCAGATCCCGTCTTCTCTCAGTGGGAAATCATCTTATTCTCCTGAGAGGCAGCTGGGAACATGGGAGGAGAGAGAGAAAACCAAGCTTGGGGTGGGGGTGGGGTGGGGGTGGGGGTGGGCATTCTGGGCTCCAGAGGAGTGCTGAAGTCTGTTCTAGGTTGCTGGGATGACCATCCAAAGAGACAGTGTTTAGGGACTTATTTCAAGTTTATAGATCCAGGGGAATCAATGGCAAAAAAATAAATAAATTAAAAAATAATAAAAGCTGGATCCCATTCATAAATCCAAACAAAGAGAAACCACCAAGACCAGCAAACACCAAAGAACTGGCAGCAAGAAGGAACCCCAGAGCTCAGACTGCTCTATGCATACCTTTGGGCTGAGATTAGAGCCACCCCCCACCTTTGGGCTGGATCCCAGGATCGGCCCCCAGTGATACCTTCTCCAGCCAGGTGGCTGGAGAGCCAAGTTACAAATTTAATTTTAACACCTGTGTCAATGGGGGACATATATTCAAACTACTACATGGAGGAACGTTTAGACTCTGCTGCTCTGTGCCTCTCTGCTCCTCAGTGTCTTCCTGGCACAGTACCAATCATAGTAAGTGGATTCCATAAGCCAGAACAGGTGGTATTACCATTTGTACAAATCCAGGCCCACTGTGACTGAGAATAGTAACACTGTCTCATGCTAGCCACCTCATTTGGGAGCTGATGGAGCACTTTATGGTTTAGGATGGGCTTGAGGATCCCAGGCATGTGAAGAGGAAAGATGAAGCAGGCACTAGAAGCTCAGACCCAGGAGCAGGGCACCCCAGAATCTCACTGTACCCCCTTCCTTTAGGTGAGTGCTTGTATAACCCTTAGAAACTTGGGCCTGTTGTCTCCTGATGACCTAAGCTGAACTCAGCCAGTTGGTCAGTGGGAAATGCCAAGGAAACACACAGACAACACTTCTCACCATTAGCTTGGAAGTTACCAGCCCATACTCTCCCACTGGCAAATGGGAGAGTGTTAGCATGGTCATGGGACAGATCTAGTGAGATGGGGAAGACCCCACAGGACAGATCCTATTTGCCCCCTCCCTATGGAGACTTCGGCACAGAAGTGAGCACTCTGCAGGTCACTGACCCCAGCACTGCTCCTCTGGGGAAGCGCAGGCCAAGTGTGAACCCCACAGTGGTTACAGGAATGAGCTAGCTATGTTAGGTCTCAGTAGGCTTGGGTGAGACAAGAAGATGTGTGGTGACATATGCAGAATATTATTTATATTTAAAAATCAGAGCTGGGTGTGGTGGTTTATGCCTTTAATCCCTGCACTCAGGAGGCAGAGGTAGGTGGATTGCCACCCTGAGACTGCATAGTGAATTCCAGGTCAGCATGGGCTAGAGTGAGACCCTACCTCGAAAACCCCCCAAAAATTATTAATAATTTTTTATATCTATGCAAATGTATTTTGACCATAGCCCCTTTCTGTCACTCTTTTCCCCACACCTCAATACACCTTACCCTGGACCCTTCCTTCTTCCAATCAATTCCTCTACCATTTTAATATTTTTTCTTTATTTTGCCTTCTTTCATCATCCTTGACAACTTGACTGTTATCTTTCTTAAACATTGGAGATGAATGTGGTGGTTTGACTGTATGTCCCCAATAGACTCATAAATAAAGCTTATAACTTGGATTTCCTGGCTGGAGGAGGTGTCACTGGGGATGGATCTGGGGCCCAGCCCTAAGGTGTGTTTGGGGGTGGATCTGGTTTCTAAAGTGTGAATTCTGGGCCCCAGAGTTTGCTGCTCTTTGGTGTTTTCTGGCTGTTTTGGTATCTCTCTCTCTCTGCTTGGATTTATGAAAGGAGGCCAGCTTTTTCTGCCATCTATGGACCTTCCCCCTGGATCTGTAAGCTTAAGATAAATCCCTTCCTTCCCTAAACTCTGCCTGCTTTGGATGTTCATCCTAGAAACGTGGAGCTGATTACAACAGTGAGTAGCCAACATTCTAACACATAGTTCCCAGTGGTAAAACTATGGGTGTTGGTGATATTATTAATAATTATCTTTTGGATATATTTTTTTCAAAAGAAAATAAAAATGTGTTCATTTTCCATTACTGTAACAAAATTTCTGAGGTGATCGTCTTAAACACAGGAAAGGTCTATTTGGGCTTTTGGCTTCAGAGTTTCCAGTTTGTGGCTGCTCCACCCTGTTGCTTTGGGCCTGTGGCAGTGCAGCACATGGTGGGAGCATGAGGTAAAGGAAACTTTTCACATCACGCAGCTGGGAATCAAAGAGAGAGGAGGGGCTGAGGCCCAATGTCCCCTTCAAGGGCACAGCCTCAGTGACTTAGCTTCCTCCCAATATGCTCCCCTCCACACTTGTAACAGCACAGGCTTAGAATCAAGTCTTTTACCACATGGAACTTGGGGGAATATTTATCAAAATGATAGTGAAAATGAAAGCTCTTCCTAATAGAAAACCACCTGCTAAGAACATAGAAGAGATGACAGGTGTAGAAAGCTACCAGCTTGCAAGGGTGACACTTGTTTTGCCCAAGGACCATCAACAGATGCTAAAGTCAGCAACAGAAAGGTCATACTCTCTAAACTCTGTTTGAGCTGTATTAGCCATTGTTGTGTATCAAGGGAAGGGTCTAGGAGTGGTGAAACGGACCCCAAGTATCCCCCCACAATGACACTAAGGGGGACAGCTACCTCCCATGGGGACACCTAATGTGTAAGTTACTTTTTTCATCGACGTGACAAAATGTCCAGAAACAACTTACAGGAAGGATTTATTTTGGCTTAGGGTTTCACAGAGTTTAGCCCATGGTCAACTGGTTTCACTGCTTCCAGGCCTGTAGAGCAAAGCTGCTCACTATAAGGAGGCTGGAAAGCAAAGAAACAGATGGGGCGAGGGTCCCAGTGTTCTCCTTCAAGGCCACACTTCCAGTGGCTCAACTTCGCTCTATAGGTCCACCTCCAAACCATTCCACCACTTTCCAGTAGCTCCATAGGCTTGGGGACAAGCCTTCAACACATATGCTTTTGGGAAACAATAAGATAGAAAGTGTAGTACAAGCCAAAGAAGAAAAGAGAACCTAGATGAAATCGACTGGAAATGATCTTGCTGTCCAGGATGCGGTGGAGCTAGTGCCGGAGTGATGGCGAGAGCCTCAAATGGCCACAGAGGTGCCCAGTAGGTGGTCACCCAGGTGCCTCAGTAGGTGGGCAACGAGGCAGATGCAGACAGGTGTAGCTGCAGAGTTCTCAGTGAGTAGGAAATTCACCATGCTTCCCCCTTTCACCTTGCTCCCTGTTTTGAATTTTTCATAATAAAAAGCGATGAGGGAAAAACTTTTAAATAAAAAGAGCACCCAGGTTTTCCCACAAAAAGGTTATCAACTCCTATTATAAAGAAACTACTGTTTGCTTTTCTGAATTGGGTTTTGCTAACATGACAATAGTTTTTTTAAAAAAACTTTTTGATAGCTTCTATAATTATAGACAATAAACCATTATTATTCCCTCATCACCCTCGCTTATATCTCTTCCCCCTCTCAATTCATCTCTATTTTGTTTTGGTGTCATCATCTTTTTCTCCCATTATGTGTAGGCATTATTAGGTACTGCAAAGTCATGAATATCAAGGCCATTTTGTGTCTGGAAGTTTGCATTGTAAGCTGTCCTCCCCTTCCTTTGGCTCTTACAATCTTTCCGCCACCTCTTCTGCAATGGACCCTGAGCCTTGGGAGGTGTGATCGAGATGTCCCAGTGCTGAACACTCCACTCATTTCTTCTCAGCGCTATGGTGTTTTTTCATTTATCCCAGTGGTCACCACCATCTGAAAAAGAGAAGCTTCTTAGCCAAAAGTGAGAATTATTATATGGGTATGGTCATTAAAAAAGTGCTTATGAGACAGTTTGGTGGTCAGAGGACATGCATTTAGCCAGACAACAGCAGGCATTACTCCTCTAGGGCTCAGGACCCCCCTACCATAGGCTTTTGATTAGGTCTTCAGTGCCAGGTGTGTATTCCCTCCTGTGTAGTGGGAATAGAGAGCAGTTGGTTTCCCCCGCAATAGACGTGCCACTATTGCCCCAGTTGGCACATCTGGCCTGACTGGCCAGTCTTAAGGCTTGCAAGGTCCACTGCTGCTCACCACCGTCGATGACTTCTCTCTCCATAGGGCTGCATGTAGCCATAGCTTTTTGCAGTTTTCCTCTCATTCTCCCTTTCACTGACTCCCCGTAGGCCATTTTGCCCCTAGTAATCTGTTCATTTACATAATTGTATTTAAATTAAAAAATATATATCTTACCCTCTCCTTGAGTCTCCCTTCTTCTCCCTCCCTTATAGCCCCTGTCTAGCTTTCTGGTCTCCCCAAGCTGAGTATGAGGCTGGCTCCCTCCCAGTCAGCTGTGGGCTGGCTGGGTTCTGGAACCTGCTGTTTAGATCAGCTGTGCTGGATGCTGGTGGCTCTGGGTGCTCTGCTCCCTTGGATTCCCCAGGTCTCCAGGAGCCTGAAGCTCTGCAAAGCTACTGCCTGGTATCCTCGTCTTCCAGGACTGACCAGCAGGTCCCAGCTGTCTCCTTCTTTGGATCAGACATGCTTTATTGAATCACTGCCACACATCATTCCAAATGTCAACTTTAATAAGCTTGAAAATGCTTATTATGTTTATGTAGTTATGTAAATAGGCGATACTATAGATTCTAAAGCTGATTTTTTCTAAAATTAAATTTTCAAGTTTCAGTCTTTCACTCTTAATTAGTATGACACAATGGACTGTAATGTAAGGTTGAATTAGTGTTTGAAATCATGAAGGAAAGCTGAGCCTATTAATGTGCCATTGCTGAGTGGCGGTTGAATTAGGGAGTGGTGCACAGGCTTTTAAATTTGACAGGTCCATATTCAAATTCCTGCCCTGTTGCTAATATATGACTTTATGCTTCTGTCCATAAAATGAAGAGTAATAGTATCTGGTTTATTGCACTGAGAGAGAAGCCAATTAGTAGACATAAGAATTAGTCACTGATTATTATGAGAAATAATTTACTGAACCTATTTTGTGACCCATCATGAAATGTGGATTCCTGAGGACATGCTCTGAAAAACAGCAGCAGCAACAACCACAAAAACTTGCCATTGAACTGAAATATGTAAGAAACTATCAAATAGGGTGAAGGAACGATGGTGTATAGTAACATCTAATAAGGACCATAAGACAGTTGAACACAATGTGCAATCTTCAGGTTTTTTGACTTTGCAAGGCAGGTGTGAGTGGAGAATTCTCTCACTGTTGCTCTGCTCGTGCTGGCTCAGGCAGGTTGCCCGGTGAGGAGTATTTCTGAGAAATGGGCCCAAATGGAAGGAGCGCCTAAATTAAGAGAAATTCATCATGCCAGAGCACATATGTAAGTTGCAGTCATGACAATGAAGGCTCCAAGAGCGTATCTAAGAAATGTCATGCTTGCTTTACCTCCAAAGTGGACTTAGAAGAACAGCGCTGCCTCAGTCGCAGGGGGCAGAAGGGTCTGATGGCAGACCTGGGAGAGCACATGGAACTCAGAGTCACTGGGAAACAGCTGACGTGACGTTCCCTTGATTAAGTAATTCCTCTTAGAGTGTCTATGATATGAACAGACATGAAACATTTAGACCAGCGTTCTGCAAATGCAAGACTCCAGAGTCTTCCCATTGTGATCATCCCCAGTGAGTGGCTCAGCTCAATGGTTTGCTGCAGGATGTCATCAACGAAACTGCAAGCCTGACCTGTCCAAGCCAGGGCTGTGAAAGCGAAGGTGTGGGGGCAGGGCAGCCAGGGAGATGCACACTTCTGCACTGTGGCAGTAGTTCTGGGTTTGTGGATGCCTGGAAACCATGTGTCCAGGTGTCTAGATGGCAGGAATTTTATGGTTTGAAGTTCTTCTCTACCATATGTGCATTTTTTGGGGGGAGAGGGTTTTAAGGTGGGGTCTTGCTCTAGCCCAGGCTGACCTTGAATCTCAGGCTGTCCTCAAACTCAGGGAGATCCTCCTGCCTCGGCCTCCCAAGTGCTGGGACTAAAGGCATGTGCCACCATGCCCGACCGGTATGTGCATTTTAACTCTTGCATTCTACCAGGGTAAGTAGGCCAGCCCTCAATCTTTGCAGTGTACAAAGCCTCTACCCTCAAGGTGCAGAAATTGATGTGGAGCTTACATGAGAAGCCTGCCACGCCCCTGGGAGACGCTCAGAAGAGTCTGCTTTCAGAATGAGGTTTGGAAACTGCCTGAACTATTCTGAGAGCTATGTGTGCTGAAGGGTGAAAGATGTCACCCTGATGGGACAAGAGGTACCCTCCCCTGGCTCCCCCGAATGCGGCTGGATTTTGTTTGCTTGATTCTCATTTCATGTACAGCACATGCTGTCTTTTAAACACAAAAGTGCTACGTGTTGACCAAGGCAAGATGCAGCTTGGGATAGCAGCCCCCACCTAGACCAGTCCCATCGTGGAAGACCTTGCTGCTCACTGGTGACGGGAGGACTTTCCTACCCAGGTCTACCTCCCCTCCCCTCAGTGAGGTGGTGGAGCCCTGGTCTTAGAGGCCCAGATAGAGACAAGTAGAGGAAGTAATGCAGGCATTCCCAGTAACCCTGAACTTACCCTGTTTTGCTTGGCAAAAAGTTCCTGATAAGAGATTGTCCCCTAAAAAGATGCCACTCACCCAGACTCTCCAGTAGGAAGTGCATTCCTACCCCCTGGATCACCCTCAGCACTGCACAGGATCA
>PVHP010034378.1:0-19084 GCA_004024765.1 Zapus hudsonius
ATCCTTTAACTGCTGAGCCATCTCCCCAGACCCTGTTTTTTAAAATTTTTTATTTATTTGTGGTGTGCATACACTTATATGCATGCACCAGAGCCTCTTGCTAGTGAAAATGGAAGACACATGTGCCACTTACTTTTTGTGTCTGGCTCACGTGGGCAGCTGCTTGGAAATTGAACCTCGGTTGGTGAGCTCTTTAACCAATTCTGATCTTGTTTCAATTTTTTTTTTAAACTATAGATTCTTTTTGAGTTAAATGAGTTAAAGACATTATAAGGTTAGGATGAAGCTCAGTGGTAACATGTATGTTTTGCCTATTCAAGGCGCTGGGTACAATCCCAACCCCAAGAAGAACACACACAGGACTCTCTCATCAGTAGATGCTCAGCACAGTGACTAATAAAATCATGCAAGAACGCATTTTGTGGTCTGGAAAATGTTTTCAGTCCTGCGAAGTCACTAGTAGCTTGGTGCCATGGGTCAGTTACATTTATTACACCGCACAACCGGCTAGTCCCTGCAAATGGGAATTCTCAGGGTGCCTGAGAAAGATCTGGAGAGATTGGAGGGGAGGAGGGGGAGTGGTAGAAAGAGCCGGCCAGGCTCCATGTTGGAGTATGACTCTTCCCTTTATCTTTTTTTCTGGACCTCCTAGGTATGGGACATATGTTTCTCCCTGGTGAGCTGGCCATACCAGCCTGCAGGCCGGCCTGGAGGTGCCAGAGAGACCACAGTGCAGAGCAGAATGGAGTCAGCATAGAATACATTTTTAAAACATCTATTGATCTCTGGGGCAGCAGCCCACAGGAGTAGAGGGGGATGGGCGCCCTTCCCAGGAGCCGGAGGCAGCTGGGGTTGTGGGCGTGTGGATGGCTCAGCAGGCTCTGTGACCAGTTTGGGCCAGAAGCTTTCAGTGCCCAAAGGCACAGCCGGGGCTGGCACACTTCACTGGGCAGAGAGGAGGAATGGGGCCGTGTGCATCTGCACCTGTTTACCTGCTATTGGAAGCCTGTGGCTGGTGAGGTGGGTGCTCTGATTTACCCGTGTGATGAGCCCCCAAGGCAGACCCTCCCCTTCTTCAAAACCCCTGCCAGGTTTGGAAAGGGTAGGGGTCACAACCCACAGAGCACCCCGGACCAAGAAGAAAAGACCAAGTAAGGAGATCACTGTCTCCTAATTGGGCAGTTCTGATTGGTGGTCACTCTGGCCAATAGCAGAAGAGCAACCTTCGTGGACCTCTTCTAGAAGGGGGAAGGGAGGGCAGGAGTGGGGGAGGAGCACCAGCCAGCCGATTTAACCAAGCAAGTCACAGCTCGAGTTACAGCTCAATCTCAGCCTGGGGAATTCACCTCCCACCCTAGGCTCTGCAGTCAGTTTTGACAAGGGGTAGTGGGGAGGGGGTTGGGGGGAAATTCCTGGGAACAAGTCCTGCCCTGTCTACTTGGTTGGGGGTGAGGGGCACCAGCTACCTTGTGCTGGTGACTGCCCAGAGCTAAGTAAGGGGTACTATGGCTGGTGGGTGGGTGGTCAGTGGCAGGCTCAGGGCAGGGGCCCCCAGTCAGGTTCCAGTCCTGAACAGGTCCCGACATCAACACATCCATTCCAGCAAACTAACTGATTGTAAACAGGAATCTCTTCCACTCCTGAATCTGTCAACAGAAGCCCAGACTAGACCAGCTGATGCACAGCAGAGGCAACGGGACTCATTCAGGGATGCACAAACTTTCTGTAAAGGGCAAGACAGCACAGAGGCTTGACTTTGCGGGCACCTGGTCTCCATCAGAGTCCTACAACTTTGCCAATGTAGCATGAAAGCAGATGCAGTCAATATAGCAACAAATCAGCAGAGCTGTGTACCAAGAAAACTTTATTTAAAGTGTTAAGTGGCGGGCCAGATTTGGCTTTGTGGGTCTAGTTTGCTGAGCCCTGATCAGCAGGCCTTCCTATGGACCATCCTTAGGGTTAATCATTCTCCCTAAATTCTGAAACTGCAGAGCTCTTTCACGTTCTTTAAGGCCATCCACAGAGGCAGAGCAGGAAGGTTTAGAACATGTATGTGGAGGGGGAGAAAGCAGCTGTTTGATACACAGAGCTCCTCACCCGAGAAATCATTTCATGCTTGGCAGCTTGACTTCATGCCTGTAATCCTAGCATTCAGGAGCCGGAGGCACAAGGATCCCCTCAAGTTTGAGGCCAGTCTGGGATATGGAGTGTGGTTCAGTCCAGTTTAGGATACAGGGTAAGACCTTGTCTCAAAAAACATACCATCTCCCAACCCCAAAATGCTCATTGGGTACCTCTTTTTTAGTACTTTAGAAAGTACTAAATTATTTGGGGAGGGGAGTGGGGGGGTTGAATCAAAGACCTCACACATGCTAGGCAAGTGTTGTGCCAGCGAGATACCCCCAGACTTGCATCTTTTTGCACCACCATGCCCAGCTCTCCGAGTTTTATTTAATATTCACGCCAATGCTATGTATCAACTCTCCTCATTCCCTTTTTACAGAGGAGGAAACCCAGGCTTTTCAAAGCTGGAATCAGCCCGATCACACAGCATTAACTGTGGTCAGATATAATGGTGACAGCCATATACAAGGAGAAGATGGAAGTGAGGGACCTGGGATTGGTTCAGGGGTGCCAGGCAGATCAGCACCACACCGCAGGAGCTGCGGTTCAAGTTTATACAGGAGCAGAGGGCAGCTGCCCCTGAGCCACAGTGGGTTCAGTTTGGAGTCCTGTCTCTAGTATACCTGCCAGTCTTTCTTAGAAAAGTTGAGACTGCCCTGGATAGAATGGCCTTTGGACATGAATGGATGACCATTCAGGGACCCTATGTAAAGGGTTGCTGGCAGATCTGTGTTCGCGTGCACACACATGCTTTGGAACTGAGTCTCAATATGTAACCCAGGCTCTCCTCAAACTCAGGATCTTCCTGCTTTTGCCTCGCAAGTGCTCAGATAACAGACTTGCACACCCCACTTGCTCACCAATTTTTTCAATCAATTATTTTTATTTATTTATTTGGAAGGAGAGAGAGAGAGAGAGAGAGAGAGAGAGAGAGAGAGAGAGAGAGAGAGAGAATGGACAAGCCAGAGCCTCCAGCCACTGCAGACAAACTCCAGATGCATGTGCCTCTTTGTACATCGGGCTTATACAAGGGTACTGGGGAAAGGAACCCAGGTCTTTGGGCTTTGCAGGCAAGCTCCTTAACTGCTGAACCATCTCTCCAGCCCTCAATCACCGTTTTATATGTCAGAACCTCAGAATGTGACCCTTATTGAAAAGTGGGCCTTTATAGATGTAATTAAGAGGAGGGTTGAGATAGGACTGTACTAGATGAGCAGAGGCCTAAATCCAATGAACACTATCCCAATAGGAACCAAGAAGGTGACTGGAGGCCATGTGATGATAGAAGCAGGGGTGGAAGTGACGCTACTAGCTAAGGAATGCCATGGAATTCTGGCACCCACCAGTAGCTGGGAGAGAGGCGAGGGCTGGAATCTTCTTGGGGCAACCGGAAGGCACTGGTCCTGTTATCACCTTGAGTTTAGATTTCTGCCCTCCAGAAGTGTGCTTGAAGCCTCTTCGATTATTACTGAAGCCCCAAGAAATGAATATATTGCTTGCGACCTTTGGAGGGTGGGTCCTGGTGCCCTGGGCATCTGGTCACTCTGAAGCATGCAACAATGCTTGAGGATGGACAGGAAAGGGGGCAAAGCCCAGAAGAAATCAGCTGGTGGGGCATGGAAGTGGGGTGGAAAACCAGGGGTGTGATGCCTGTTTCAAGACAAGGTAAGGGGCCACACAGGAGAGGCGAGGCTGTCCAATCATGGCTCTGAGAACTGGGGACAGACAGGGCTGGTGACAAGTTCCTCACTCAGCAGAAAAGACTGTCAATGGAGGTTTTGCCTGTTGGGCCTACACAGCTGTCCAGTGGACACTTAGAACTGCCCCTTCCCCATTGGCCATCCACCTGCACGGTGATGGTTATGGTCAGGATATGGAAGGGGTCCAGGGTGGATGGTGGCCAGTTTTAAGCTTCTGCATCTTTTTGCTGTTGTTTGTTTTTGTTTTTGTTTTGCTGAAGTGGGGTTTTGCTCTAGCCCAGGCTGACCTGGAATTCACCATGAAGTCTCAGGCTGGCCTCAAGCTCACAGCGATCCCTCCTGTCTCTGCTCAGTGGCCTCTGCATCTTGATCCTGATCATGAGGCCCCAGGGCCCTAATTTCCGTTGCCCCAGGCAGGCAACCCAGCAGCACTTGGGTCACTAGGGGAGGAGAAAGGATGCTGCTAGGTTTTCCTGTTCAGATGAAATTCACCCTCTCCTCATATCCTCTACATCAAGCTAAGTTGTCACATCTACAGCCCTTGTAAGAGCCGTAGGAACTGTGACTGCCGCTGGCTCTGGGTAGCAGCTTTGTCTCCAAAGTTGCCATCCTTTACTTCCTTCCTTCCCTGTCACTGCTTCATCATGAGCTGAGTCCTGCCAACCTGCACAACCATAACAGATAAAAATACATCTTTGGGTGACTGGGGAGATGGCTGAGAGGTTAAGGTGCTTGTCTGCAGTGCCTAAGGACCCTGGTTCGATTCCCTAGTACCCACATAAGCCAGATGCACAAGGTGGCACATGCATCTTGGGTTCATTTGCAGTGGCTGGAGGACCTGGCACTCTCTCTCTCTCTCTCTCTCTCTCTCTCTCTCTCTCTCTCTCTCTCTCTCTCTCTCTCTCCCCCCTTGCAAATAAATAAATAAAATATTTAAAAAACACATCATTGGGATGGGGAATGTAGCTCGGTGGGAAGGATGATTAGTTATTATGACAAAGTCCTAGCCCCGCCCACCAGCATGGTGTACAGCCATCCCAGCACTTGGGAAGTGGAGGCAGGAGGATCACAAATTCATGGTCATCTTTTTCTACTTAGCAAGTTCAAGGCCAGCCTGGGCTAGATGAGCCCTGTTTCAAAACAAGATATTGTTTTAAACCACTTAGTTTCAGGGTAGTTTGTTTACATAATCATCAGTTACAGAATAATCTGAAAGACTCATCCTATGACCCCTTCACCATCCATATGCACTGCTTCTTCTTAGGAGCAGCAAGGACCCCCAATCTCCACAGTCACCCCCTAATAATTTAACCCAGTGAGTGGTCTCCCTGGTGATCAGTCCAGGCGACCTGGTATATAGGTCCTATGCCCTCTGGATTTGGAAGGAAGCCCCTGCATTAAAACCAATAAATATTTGTAAAGTAGCCAAATATTTGTGGCCCTCTAAAGAATCCGAGAAGCCTTTGATCCCAGCACTCGGAAGGCAGAGGTAGGAGGATCACCTTGAGTTCAAGGCCATCCTGAGATAACAGAATGAATCCCAGGTCAGCCTGGGCTAGAGGGAAACCTTACCTCAAAAAAAAAAAAAAAATCTGAGAGGCAGACAATGCCTTTTACTTGAGGAACATTAAATAGCTTTCCAAGCATCCTAATGTAGCTAAGCTCATTTCATCATGACAGATATAGCAGGGAACACACAGCAGCTCTCCTTTTGTAATGAACAGGAAATGACGTCAGAAATGGCAGAGCCAGGGCCGGAAGCCAGGTTGTCTGCCTACCTGTCTGCAAGTCTCCTTTGTATTTCATCCTAGCTGTCCTCAGGTCACCCTGAATCATAGTTTTGAACCCAATCAGGCTCATTTTCTCAGGCTGGATGAACACAGAAGAGGAAAAAAACCACAGACTCACTCAGCAGTGGGTAATGGTATGGGAGCAGGAATGACTCCCTGGATTCGGAGGTACCTGGGCCCTTACTGGAAGTAAGTGGCAGTTACTCAACTTTGCCCTGCCTCAGTTTCCTCATCTGTAAATGGAGACACACTACTGTAGACAGCAACTGTGAGCCCAAGGAAATGACAGAATACCTGCCATCTGCAGGTCAGGGGGCCACAACAAAGGGACTCGCCTGAGCTCACCCAGCTCACTGGAACCAGAAGCCACTTTCCGGTTCTGCATGTTTTTGGCACACATCGCTAGGTCCTGGCTTTGGCTAACAGCCAGCAAGCACCAGGAAGAAGGGGCTGCTATATCTTGGAGGGATGCCAGGATTCTGCCCAGAAACACAACATTTAGAGGAACAGGGGCTTTAAAAATATGGAAGGGGGCTGGAGAGATGGCTAAGTGGTTAAGGGGCTTGCCTGCAAAGCCTAAAAGCCCAGGTTTGATTCCCCAGTACCCATGTAAAGCCAGATGCATCTGAAGTTCATTTGCAGTGGCTGGAGGTCCTGGTGCACCCATCTTCTCTCTCTCCTTCCAAATAAATAATTAAAAATAAATTTTAAAAAATGGTGAGTTGGGTGTGCAAGTGACATATTGAGACCGTGGTCACCACACACACCTGTAACCCCAGTCTCTCAGAGGAGCAGAGACCCAGAAACTGCCAAAGTTCATGAATAAATGTCAATCAGTAAGAGATTCTGCCTCCAAACAAGAATGAGGAATGGGGAGATTGCTCAGTGGTTGAAGGTGCTTGCTTGAAAATCCTGTCAGCCTGAGTTCGATTCCCCAGTACTCATGTAAAGACAATGCACAATGTAGTGCATGCATCTGGAGTTCGTTCATAGTGGCGAGAATCATGCCCATTCTCTCTGACTCTCTTCTCTCTCTCTCTCTCTCTCTATATATATATATATGTAATATATATAATAAATATAATATATATAATTTATTTACGTGAGAGACAGAGAGAGAATGGGCACACCAGGGCCTCCAACCACTGCAAACAAACTCCAGACACATGCACCCCCTTGTACATCCATCTGGCTTTATGTGGGTACTGGGGGATTGAACTCAGGTCCTTAGGGTTTGCAGGCTAGTTCCTTAACCACTAAGCAATCTCTCCAGCCCCTAAAAGATATTTTTTAAAAGCCAAAGCAAGAATGGGCAGAAGAGCAATGGAATAGGCCACCTGGCCACTGAAGGTGAGCACACCCACGTTCAGGCATGCTCCTGAGGTACACACGTGTGCATATACAACACACATACAACCCCCCACACACATGCAAGCCAAAAAATAGATAGATAGGTAGATAGATAGATAGAGACATGGCCCTGGGCTGATCCCCAGCCACACAAACACACACACACACACACACACACACAACCAGAGTCCATGGCAAAACCAGAAGCTCAGTATGAAAGAGCAAAGAAAGCTGGGCATCGTAGCACACACCAGTAATCCCAGCACCAGAAGAGATAGAGGCAAAAGGATCAGGAATTCAAGGCCAACCTCAGCTGCATAACCAGCCTGGGCAGTGTAAGACGCTATCTCAAAACACCAAACAACAACAAAAGTAGAGAGAAGTCAGGCACTGTGGCTCATGCCTGTCATATCAGCACTCAGGAGACTGAGGTTGGAAGATGGAGTTCGAGTTCAAGGCCAGTCTAGGCAACAGAGGGAGTTCCAGGTCAGCTTGGGCTGGAGGGAGACCCTGCCTACCCTACTGGTTGCTATATGTTACTGCATGTGACAGCAAACCTCCAAGATGCCTCAATAGCACCTTCTGGTATTTAGTTCTCAGTATAGTTAGTTCTTTCCACACTGTAGCAGTTACCTTTTCCTTGCTGAAACAAAACACCTGAACAGAAGCAGCTTATGGAGGGAAGGGTTTATTTCAGTTTATAGTCTCAAGGGGAACTTTCATCATGGCTGTCCCGAGCAGGAAGCCTGGGCCACATCTCCACATCAGCAGGAAGTAGTCTATGTACTGGGCTTGGAGCTGGGCTGTGTTATCCCAAAGGCCTTCCCCAGAGATGCACCTCTTCCAGCAAGGGTCAACTTTCCCAATTTGCCACCAGCTGAAGACCAAGTATTGAAAACACATATGTCATTGAGGGACTGTTATAGTCACCCACACGAAGCTGGGATGAATCTCCAAACCAGGCACAGTTTGGGGAGGAAAGGATTTATTAAAGCTTCGGATCCAGGGGAAGTTCCATAATGGCGAAAAGGGCTGGCCCCCTTTCACAGGTCCAAGCAGAGAGAGAAACCCATCATCAACCATACACACAACAACAAACAGGTAGGGAGGGACACAGATTTCTTTCCCCTTTATATAGCCTTGGGGGCAGAAGTCTTGAAACTTTATCCCAGACTTAATGGTTTCCTGAGTCTCTGGAATTTCCTTCCTGCACTGCCCACACAGGAAGGGATGTTAATTTCTAGCTCCCCTGAGCTTCCTTACATCCTGCCCCCTACTGAGAGGCTGCCTTCCTGTGAACATCCTCAGAGACCCACTCAAGATGACTAAAAAGGTCAAGCTGACAACAAAACTGAACCATCACAGGGACAGTTCGTTCAAACCACCACACACACCAAATAGGACCAGCCTGTGGAACAAACAGGACATTGTGAAGGTCACAGTTAAACCTCTCATAGCTGTGCTTTAGCATCTGCCTTGCCCCCTCCCCAGACCACTTGCTCTAAGGAAAAGCCCACAAATGAACTATGGAGAGGTCTCTGAGTGAGGTCCACACTCCTCAGCCAATAAACAGCGTCATATGAGCAAACCATCCTGGAAGGAAGCAGACTGTTCCACCCTGTCAAGCATTTAAATGTGGTAGTCCTGGCCAATGCCCTTTATTATTATTATTGTTGTTGTTGTTGTTATTTTGGTTTGGTTTTTCCAGGTAGAATCTTGCTCTAGCTGAGGTTGACCCAGAATTCTCAGGGTGGCCTCGAACTCATGGCAATCCTTCTACCTCTGCCTCCCAAGTGCTGGGATTGAAGGCGTGCACCACCAAGCTCAGCTCTAATTTTAGTTTCTGATAAGGTTCATGGTGTAGCATAGGGCTCTAACTTGCAATCCTCTTGCCTCAACCTCTGTAATGCTGGGATTACAGGCATGGACCACCATGCTCAGACCACCTGCATCCTGACTCTAATCACTTGAGGCCTCCAGGGCAGGGTGGGGCTACTTCATTCATAATCCACAGGTCTGCACGTCATAATGAACGTTTCTTTGTAGAAGATAACACAGCAGACATTCCTTTTATCCCATCAAAGACAGCATGCATACTGGCTAGATTCAAAGTTTAGGATAAATTGTCATGTACTAGCTACTGACCATGAACACGTTGCTTCAGCTGCTGAGTTTGCTCATTAATAAGTGGATAAAATACGTGCATTGTATTCACCTAATAAAACCATTGGCAAACTGAGTGTGGTGACCCCCGCCTATAATCTCTGAACTCAGGAGGCCTGAGGCAGGAGGATTGCTCTGGGCTGCAGAGTAAGATCCTGTTTCAAGAAGTCCTCCCCCCTCCAAAAAAAAAAAAAAACAAACCCCTGCAAAAAGGCCCATTGAGGGTCCCACCCCCAAGAAACTATGGCAGAATATCTACCAGGGGCTGGGGATGTAGCTCAGTTGGTAGAATGCTTCCCTAGCACACATGAAGTCTGGGGTTCCAACCCCAGCACAAATTGGGCATGGATGGCACACACCTGTAATCCCTGCACTCAAGAGGTTGTCGCTGGAGCATCTGAAGTTTAAGGTCATTCGCAACCACATAGCCAGTTTGAGTCTAGCTTGGGCTATGACCCTGTCTCAAAACAAAACATCTAACAGTCCTGCTGCATGTTAAGCATTGGTTATTGATATGATGCGTGTGAGAAAGCAGCTCAAGAGAATGAAAAGACATCGCCAAGGCTCCACAGCCAGCGACTGATTGATCAGGCTGAATGGTGAACCTGGACTCCCTTCACAGTGCTCCTGGTTTAACTGAAACCCAGAAGCAGGGCAGCCGGGAAGTCAAACACAGATTATACCTTTCAGCATTCCTGTCCACTGCAGCAGGCCGTTAGTGACCATGGCTTGTCAATAGTTGGTTGTGTACATGGTACTAGGGGTGGGGCGGCAGCCATTGGGGTCTGACTCTGGATCTGGATACTGTGAAGAGAGCCCCTAAATCCTGCATCAGCAGGCAGACAGTGGGCTGTAAAAGCTTCTCCCAGGCCAACTGGCTCTCCTGGATCACATTTCATCACTCTCGCAGGTCCAAGGACAGGGGAGGAGCTGAAATGCCTTTTGCAGCCCTAGTTAGGAAATGGCCCAGCCAGCAAGACAACTGTTTTGTAATGCAATATGGTATTAGGGCGAAAGGGTTGTAGGGAGGAAATCTCCACAGTTCCACTGTGCTGGGTGGCTTTAGTGTAAGCCGATCAGAGTGACCTTGGACAAGAAGAGAGCCCAGGAGCCTCTGGCTCCCCTGGAAGAAATGCCCATTCCCCCTTTTCTTCTAAGTCTGTAGCTCCTGCTCCCCACTGGAGAGCAGGAATCACTACATGGTTGAGCGACTTGACAAGGCGGTGAAAGAGCAGAGGCAGGAAAAAAATCCTTGCTGGCAGGTGGAATTTGCTGGGGAGTGCACAGTATCGACTAGGAAAACTAGATGCAAAGAACCTCCAGGTGTGCTTGGGGCTTTTGTATGAAGCCTCCCAGCCAGGTGTAGCCTGGAAAATGTAATGGGGTGTGGTTGCCTCTCCGTTGTCATGGGGACCCCATAGAGTCCCAGAGCTGTTCACTTTGCTGGCTTGCTTTTTCTCTGTAGCTCTTCCTTTTCTAGAAAGCAATTCAGTGATGACACTTTGTTTTTTTTTCTGCGACAAGGTCTCAAGTAGCCAAAACTAGCTTTGAACTAGCTATGTAGCTTAGGACGACCTTGAACTTCTGATCCTCCTGCCTCATACTCTAAGTGATGGGATTATAGGCATGTACTATCACGCCTGGTTTATGTGGTGCTGGGGTTTGAACCCTGTGCATACTAGGCAAGTACTCTACCAACTGAGCTATATTCCTGGCCCCTGAAAACAGCTTTAAGAAACATTTTTATTTATTTGCACGTGTGTGTGTGTGAACACCAGGGTCTCTTGCCACTGCAAATGCCTATCCGGCTTTAAGTGGGTGGCTGGGGAAATGAACCCCAGCTGGTAGGCTCTGTAAACAAGCACCTTTAACTGCGAAGCCTTCTCCCCAGATCCTGAAAATAGCTTTTGATGTCCAGGAAGAGGAAACCTGGAAGGTCTTAGCTCCAGAAAAGTGTTTGTTAGGGTTTGCACTTTCTCCTGGCCCTTGGGGCCCGTGGTCCTGTGGTCATGCTGTGTCAGAAACATAGATGGACAGGTTGTGTCTTTCCACAATGTCAGGACTTACTGAGTAAACAGTAAATTTATGAGTTTTGTTGACTGCAATCTGTCATGTAATCCTAAATTTTCCTTAGTAACTTCCCAATGAAAACATGAATTCTTTCATTGCAATCTTTGTGTGTGTGTGTGTGTGTGTGTGTGTGTGTGTGTGTGTGTGTGTGTGTGTTATGGTGTTATGTGTATGTGGTGTGTGCAGATACATACCCACATACCCAGTGGTGCTCACATGTGAAAGAGATGGAATCTCTCACTGAACACAGAGCTGCCGATTTCAGACTGGTTAGTGAGCCCCAGTAATCCCTTGCTTCTACTCCCCAAAGAACTGGGGTTGCGGGTATGCATGGCCACACCAGCTTTTTCGCTTGTTTTGTTTTTCAAGGTACGGTCTCCCTCTAGCCCAGGCTGATCTGGAATTTACTATGTAGTGTCAGAGTGGCCTCAAACTCATGGCGATCCTTCGACCTCTGCCTCCTGAGTGCTGGGATTAAAGATGTGCGCTACCACGCCTAGCTTCACACCAGCTTTTTTTTACATGGGTGTTGGGGAACCCTGGTCATCAGCCTTTGCAAGCAAGCACCTTTAACCATTGAGCAACCGCTCCACCCCCCCACCTTAATTCTAAGCAAACAGCACAGTGGACTTTGACACTGTGCACTGAGGGGCCGCTTCCTCCATTTACAGGGGCTTCTTTCCCTCCACACGATTGCTGGTGGGACAATGGGGTGACTACGGGCTCCCAAGATGGATGGTTTCATGTCTCCATCACAATCCCTCTCCTGTCACTCCACCAGCTCCGTGAATTCTCTCTCTGTCCATCAGTGTGTGACCTTGGTGAGCAATCTCTTCTCCTGGCCTTCAATTTCACAGGAGGAAAACATAAACCTCAGGGGGCTTCAAAGGAGGGCTCTCCCCAAACCAGGTGAATCCTGGGGACTCCGCTTTGTTCTAAGTTGGGTTTGCTTCCAAATCTAATATTTTGCTATCCAAATGAGGGCTTCATGCTTTACCACTCACCTGGCAGAAACATCCAGGCAAGTTCAGGCTGGGGATGTGGCCCAGTTGGAGAGTGTTTGCACAGAGAGCTCTTCATAAGCTGGGTGTGGTGGCGCATGCCTATAAACCCAGCATTTGGGAAGTGGGAGCAAGAGGATCAGGCGTTCCAGGTCAGCTACACAGCAAGTTTGAGGCTAGCCTGGGCTCTACGAGATCCTATCTCAGAAAAACCAAAAAACATCAAACAAAAAACAAGCACATGCCTTTAATCCCAGCACTCAGCAGGCAGAGGTAGGAGGGTTGCCATGAGTTTGAGGCCACCCTGAGACTACATAGTGAATTCCAGGTCAGCCTGGGCTAGAGCTGCCTGGGGGGGGAGGGGAAACAAGAAAGAAATAGAAATGGGGGGTCGAGAGAAGGAAGGAGGGAGGAAGGAAGGGAAGGAGGGAGGACGCCAAGGTCCTTGGAGAAAATTGGTCAAGGGATTTCACTGGGAGGTGCCCTACCAGAAGGCCTAAGAATAAATCAGTATAAATCAGGGTGGGTGTGAGGACAATTGTAAAAACTGGAGGAAAGGACAGCCCTGGTGAAGGCTGCTGTCACTGAGGGCGTCTGCCAGGTCCCACTTTAGCATGACCACAGTTGCTATTAAGACCCCCAAACACACCATCAGTGGTTTTGAACTTTGCATAATGACAGAACCCTGCCTTGTCAGAGGGGAGGAGAGCAGCCTAGGAACCAATGGGTTTCAGCTTCAGCTGCGGCCCAGCTCCATCACACTCCCAGAATAGCGCTTTGGGTTCCCGGCAGCCTGGGTCACACCGCAGCTGGGCTTCCGGGGAGGGAGACAGCCGAGCTGGGAACAGCTGGTATTGGACACAGCCCAGAAGCCAGCTGGCTGGCCCTGCCCTGCCTTGTTCTGCCCGCCCCTGTTGGAGGCATGCAGGCATATCTTGGCCCCCCTGGCCTTCTTTCCATCACCAGAGGTAGGGGTTGGATTCAAGAGTTCTGGGTGGCCTCGGATTCCAGGTGGGGAGGTGGACAGTGACTGGATCTTTTGCTTTTTCCAAAAGTTTCTACAAGGGGTGGGGAGTATAGGTCAATTGTATAGCAGCGCTTACCTAGCATTCATGAGGCCTTGGGTTCAATTCCTAGTACAAAAATAAAATATTAAAGGGCCTGGGAGATGGCTCAGTGCGTAAAGCCCCTGCTTCAGAAACATGAGGACCAAAGTTCGGATCTCCAGCACCCACATAAAATGTGTGGGCATGACAGCCAGCCTGCAATCCCAGCACTTGGGAGGCTGAGATGGGGGATCCCTGAGGTAAGCTGGCTAGGGAAGAGGAGCTGAATCAGCAAGCTCTGGGTTCAGGTGAGAGACCCTGCCTCGGAAATATGGTGGAATGAGATGGGACGATAGATAAGCAGTGTCAAGCTCTGGCTTGTGCACACACACATGTGTGCACATGCAAGCCCAATTCACAAACATACGCAAACAGAAGAGTCTACAAGTGGATTACTGAACCAACCAATGGCACTCACATAGATTAGATAAAAGGTGAAACAGGAAGGTTATGGTGCCGTTCATTCATCTTTAACCCCAGACGTAGAAGGACTGCTGTGAGTTCAAGGCCAGCCTGGGACTCCTGAGTGAGTTCCAAGTTGGCCTGGGCTAGAGTGAGAACCGGATTCAAAATAACCAAACAGCCTACAAAAGCAAGATGTGACTCCCGTTAACCCTGCACACAGTGCGGACATTTTCAGGACTGATGGCTGACCACAATGCAGCATGAAGAGCCATCCCGCCATTGTGGGAGTCCTTAGAGACCCTGCTTAGCGTCTTTTCTCAGAGTGAGTGGTGCCCGACTTTGTTACCACTTTTCATCTGAATCCATTTTGCTTCTGTTTCTTGGCCAGGAATTGCTTGGCTCGAAAAGTCTTGTGAGAAGGAAGTCATGGCAAAGGTGAGCACCACCAGGCCCCCCCCCAAAAAAAAACCCCAATTTTTCAATGACCAATGTAAATGATGGAAGCACTTGTGAACCAAAGGGGATCAGCAGGGAGAGAGAGGACTGACGTCACCAAGTAGTTCTCTTTCCTGGAGGATCCCTGGGTTTGAGAGGAGGAGGCCATCGTGGAGAGGGTGGGGGACGATGTGGACAAGCCACAGGAACTCAGGCTGATCAGGCTGAGTGACTGTTTCCTGTGGGGAGGAGGACAGAGCCTGGTTGGGTACAGTTCAGGAGCCTTGAATGAAGATGGAGGGAATCTGGATTTTGACCAAAAAGGCAATGGAAGCCAGCGACAGTGGTATGTGCAGTGCTGGGATGAAGTGAGGGAATATTCCACATATATGGTGGGGGTTTGCAGACTGACTGAAAGGAACATTGCTAGCAGGGTGAGCAACGAAGGGAGTTAGGGGTACATTCACTTGTGAAATATTCTCACATTGGGGTGACCCTCTCAGAGTTGGGAGAGTTGAATGCAGAAGGGTGGGTGGGCTGAGTTTCTGGAACACCTAGCTGTAGGCCTGATTCTTGGGATTTGCTGAGCCTGTTGTTGAGGGTTGGCCAGACCTGCGTGGCTCAGAAACCCCAGCTCCCTTCTTCTGGGGAGTTAGCTACTGGCCACTGAGCCATTGAGCTGTGGAAGGTGGGGGACAAGGGAGGTACAGGTTTCCTGGAAGGGTTCAGCATCAGGTGACATTCCAGCACGGCTCTGCCTTAAGCCTGCTTCCGTGTTCAATTCCAGAGGGATCACCGGTGGGCAGCCAGTTGTGGTGAATGAGCGAGCACTTAACTCTTCTGGTCCCAGGGTCCTGGCTTCCTGCTTACAGGCCCTTTGTGGTGTCTGAGACCTTTCAAAATAATCAAGCTGTCTCCGCTGCTCCAAGCAGGAAGTCCCATGAACCCAAGAGAAAAGGAGACGGCAGTTGGTTAAAGAATGAGCCCAGGAGCAAGGAGAAGAAAATGTAATCTTTACCAGCAGCTGTGGGGCTCGCAGGCACCCCAGCACAGGGTTCCAGGCCCCACCTTCTGCACAGCGAGGCTCAGCTCAATGAGTCATGTGTGCCTTCTCTCTTTCCTTTTCCTTCCTTACTTTCATTTTATTTTTGAAAATTTCATACATTCATCTTTTGATCATATTGACTCATTACCCTCTCTTCTCCTCTCACTCTGGCTGAACCTTTTTTTTTTTTCTGACTGGTCCCCTTGCTCCTTCCTTCCTTCCTTTCCTTTTTCCTGGTGACCCACTGAATCAAACTAGGGTTGCTTGCACGTTGGGTGGGAGGTTATTTACTCAACTATGGACTATGGGCAACTGACCAGTGGCTACACCACTGAAGATATAACCCCTCTTGTACTTTTTTTCTTTTCTGTCCTCCCTTCCTCCCATCTTTGGGGCACTCCAAGAAGTGAGACAAGGTACCATCATGTGACTGTCAGCAGGAACTCAAGTACTCAGAGTAGGGGGGAGGTGGGGTCAGCATCCTGTTCCACCACCATCCCCCAACTCCAGTCTGAAACAGTCTGTATCAGGCTGTTTCTGAAGATGATATTTTTTGGGTGAAAAGGAGTTGATATGGATTTCATGCTTGACAGGTTTTAAAATCAGGGCGAGAGGCTTGAAGGGACACAGATGGCCCTGTCACCAGAGTCTTAGAGACCAACTGCAGTCCACACAATTCCCCTGCTAGCCTGGTCTACAGCAAGTAGCAGTATACAATAGGACCTGACTCACTGGTGTGGGGGAGGGAGAGTCCCTAACCAGTACTGGCCCCAGGGCCTCAAACACACGGCAACAGAGATCCTGGACACCCAGGTCATCTACCCAGAGAGACTTGCTTTGTCCTTTGAAGTCAGATCTTGTTTCAGAAAGAGGCCAAAGCGAACAGGGAAGAGCAAACAGCTCTTACACACTGGCCTACATTTCCATTGCCAGCTGCCTCTCCGGGGGACAAGCAGGGGACAAGAGCTGTGATTTTTGGAAACTCCAGGGGAAAGTAGTTCTTGAAGGCTGAAGGAAACCTGAGAGTCCGCAGGATCCACTTCCCATCCTGGGTCCCTGGCTCTCCTAGCTGGCTTCTCACATATGTAAACGAGCCATCCCTCTCAGCCCACTAAGGCATTAGTTGCTAGGTTAGTGAAAAGCAGGTAGAGGCCAGGGCGATTTATTCCCCTCATTTCGGTCTGACAGGTCTGTTTGTCTTTCCAGCGTGGGCACCGACTGCCTGCGCCATTCAAAGGCTTGCCACCTGAGCTCTGGGGGTGGGAGGGAGAGGGGCAAGACCCAGCTCTGTGACAACCCCGCGCTGAAAATAATTCTGGCTTTGCCACATTCCCCAAACCAGTCAGCAATGAACACGGCACAAGAAGGAATTTGGGGTTCTAGAAAGCCAGGGCCCCAAAGCCAGGCAAGTCACCACCGCAAGACAAGCGTTCCCGAAGGGGAGGAACCGGCCTGAGGTTTATCACTCGGGCAACTCCTGGTGATTCATGGAGTTTCAACTCCTGGTTGTCATAGATGGAGGCAGGCAAACACACAGCCGGGGTACCCCTTCCTGCCCCCCTGCCCATCCCCACCTGGCTATCCGATCGCCCGTGACCAGCTGCCTCCCCTCCCCCGCGCGGGCACTCAGGGTTGAGCAAACACGCCCTGCCGCCTGCCCAGCCACCGGTTGGCTCCGACCGCGCTCTGCTGGCGATCCCCCAGGCAACTGGGCGTCACGAGAACCCGCACCCCGAGACCCGGCGCTTTGCCCTCCCCCGCGTCCCCAAAGGCCTCTGCTAGGCCCAACAACCTCTCCTTTCCCTGTGTGCCTCGGACCCTCTGGGGTTCCGGAGCTAGCCAACCAGATCCCACGCCAGGCCCGGGGGGTGGGGGCAGCGCAGCCCACTCCCACGGGACCCGCGGCCTTAGGGGAAGGCAGCCGGAAAAAATCTCTTGTTTACTGGGTCGGAGGGCCCCAGCTGGCAATCGCTTCCCCATTTCTGCGGCTCCCTTCCGGCAGATTCCTGGGGCCCGGAGGGGAAAGGGTGACAATCCATAGATCCACCCGGGACAAGGGGGGGGGTGAGGTGTGGGATGCAGAGGATCCAGAATTTGTGGAAAAGTTCCTTGGCTGGCGGGGGGAGGGGGCTGGACTCAGAGTTAGGGATTACGTGGCCCGGAGCGCAGAGATCTTAGAGCCAGGTTAAACATTGTACCTCGGGGAACAAAACTGGGAAGGGTAATTAACACAGGGCGCAACAGGGGACTGGCACCCGGGGAAGAGAGCGCGCGGAGTGGACAGGCCCGCGGCATTGGCCCATAGTCCGCAGTGGATCTGGGGGCTTGGCCCAGACTTAGGGGCATACGTGGTGACATCCCCTTCTGGGTCAGCTTGGCGACTGTGTTCTCCCGGAAGGACAGAACGTGAACGAGACAGACGCTCGGTGTGTGGTGTGTCCACGTGTGCAAGCTGGGGAGGGGAGGGGGTGCAGAAGGCGCAACAGAGACGGACTTTGTGTTCGAAGTGTGTCACTTGCCCCAGCCCGGAGCGGTGGACTGTGTCTCTTGGGAGAGCCAGGATGAAGGTGACAAAGGCTGGGTGTCCGCCACCAAGAGACGTGCCGAGATAGTCGGTGCGCGCGCGCTGGGAGATGTAGGCGGCAGCCTCAGCCCGGCCCGCGAGGTGCGCGGGGCTGCACCCGAACCTAGGTCCAGAAAGCGAGTGAGCGCGCGGGAGTGCGCGCGTGCCCGCGTGCGGGGGGCGTGGCAGTAAACAGCAACAACCCCCACGCCAGCTTGGCCAGAAACTCCTCCGATCTCCTCTCCCAGCCGGAAAGTGCAACTCGGCCGAGCCTGGAGGTGAGTCGGTGGGGGCCGGGCCGGGCGGGCTTTGTTACCGTGGAAGCGGATTGCACGTACCTGGAGCCCCGGTGGCGCCCGATAAGCGCCCTGAATGGAGGTGATGTCACGGTGATGCAGCCCGGCCCACCCTCGCTGCGAGAAAGGAGCGGTGCGCCGGGAGAGGCCAGCGCCAGTGCGAGCCACCGAGCGCGCCCAGCGCAGCCGGGGTCCGGGGGAGGCAAGTCCCTGCGCCCCGCGCCCTCGTCCGGGGTCCCCCCTCCCCGCCACCGCAGCCAGGGCTGGGGCTGGCCTTGTGCCCACCGCAGGGTTCCTCTCACCCCCTCCCGGGGCCCAAGTTGGCTCCAAACGCCGCGCCGGAGCCGCGCTGGCGGCGCGTCCCAGGTAAGGGCTGCCGCCCCGGCGCTCCGCCCTCCCTCCGCCGCCCGGAAGGGACCGGAGCCGCTGGCGGGGAGTGGGCTGACGCCCGGAGCAGAAACTTGGGGGGTGCTAACTCCGATCGCCGGAGAAAGTTTCCAAAGCGGAGCTCGCTGGAGGCTAGAGGTGGGGAGCCCTGCGCCACGGCTTGGGCTGGAGGGCGGGGAAATGACTCCGCGACCGGTGTCCCTTCCAGCCACTCGCGCCGCGCTTGGCCACCGCGTTCAGTGACTTGTAAGCTGGCATCGTCTCTACTGTCCGCTGTCGTGGGTGGAGAGGGCAGGTTTCTGTGGCTAGGCGGAGGAAGAGTAGCTGGTTCTCTGCTCAGACTTCAGGGGCGCGCGCCCGTAGAGACCCCAGTAGCCAGCTGGAGTGAGTAGAGGGTTTGGAATCCTGCTGGAAGTTTGGAATTTCAGATTTATTCCGCGCCTTTCCTTCTGGTGGCCTGGCTTTTTAAAAGGTATCACCCTCCACTCAGCCCTGGTTTTTCCAGAGCTCTTTCCACTTCCACCTCGTGCCCACAGTTTTACACCCAGGAACTTCAGACCACTGAAGAGTCCACAGTCTTGATCCCAAGGCACGGGGACCCGAATACATAGAAGTACAGCTTGTATGCCTGGGACACCCTCCCTCCCCC
>PVHP010034379.1:0-19074 GCA_004024765.1 Zapus hudsonius
TCCATAGCGGTTGAACAAGTTTGCAATCCCACCAGCAGTGAATGAGGGTTCCTTTTTCCCCGCATCCTCACCAGCAACGATTGTTGTTGGTTTTCTTTATGATTGCCATTCTGACAGGGGTAAGATGGTATCTCATTGTGGTTTTGATTTGCATTTCCCTGATGCTTAAGGATGCTGAGCACTTTCTTAAATGAGTCAAGGCCATTTGTGTTTCCTCCTCCGTGAATTCTCTGTTGAGATCAGTGCCCCATTTTGTGGGGGGCATTTTGGGTTTTTGTTAATAATTTTTTTGAGTTCTCTGTAGGTTTTTGAAATTAGGCCTCTGTCAGAGTTGTGGCTAGTGAAAATCATTTCCATTTGAAGGGGGTCTATTGGCTCTGAGTGTGGTTTGTTTGTCTGTACAAAAGCTTCTGAGCCTGAACATGTCCCATTGGTTAAGTGTTTGTTGTATTTCCTGAGTGTCCCTATGGTTTTTACCTTTCCTCCTCATCCGTTATTGTACCCTTTCTTGTCTGCCTTCTTAACCTTTTCCTTTAGCCTACCATAAGCCTGCTTCAGAAAATGTGCCTTGCCCATTTCCCCCATGATCCTCTAGGTCAGTTTCCTCCCTGCTCAGAAAGGGGCTAAGTGGGACACTGCCCTCCCCTTTTCTGAACACCACTAACATTCTATTTTGAAATCCCCCCCCAAAAAAAATGTTGAACGGTAGTCTCCTTTTAAGCACAACTATTTTGGGCAGCCCTACACCATTTGGACAGGTTCCTGATCCTCGGGGCTTACAAAGATGATGGATTCTTATAGACTGTAGGACTATCATTTTTGTTGTTGGGTTTTTTGGTTGGTGGGCTTTGCAGTACTGGGGACTGAACCCAGAGCCTAATGCAATCTACCACTGAGCGACATCCTTGGCCTTTTTTTTCCCAAGAATTTTTTTTTCAGTTTTATTTTTTGAGAAAAAGCCTTACTAAATTGCTCAAGCTGGCCTTGAGCTTGCAACCTTCTTGCCTAAGATTCTCAAGAGCATGGATTACAAGTGTGGACTACCACACCTGGTTATGACTACTCTTACTGTTTAATTCCATGACCTAGGTTTCTTTTATCTCCTTCCATTTCCTGTTTGCTGTCTGTCAGCTACAGCATTACTATTTCTGTGATCTACAGCCATTCCTTCCTACTCACACCAACACTGTTCTGAAGCCCTAAACAAGATCAGTCCTAAACTCCAACTCAAAATCAGAAGGGATTTCAGAACCCCATAATGATGCATGGATCTCTTCTAGAAAAAATTTCCAGAATATGAAAGGGCAGCTTCTACTTGCCCACTTGACAGAAAGGGGAAATCACTGTCAGCAAGCAGCCCACTCCACGGACAGTCTGGGTGGTTATATAGTTCTTGCTTAGCCTGAGTCTTGTTCTAGATCTCTGTGACTCCCACTCGTTAGTCTTTATGATTGCCTTCTAGAGCCTCAGACAGTATCTGAGTCATCCTCCATAGAACTGTCCTCATGCTTGACAGGGTTACAGGAGTTGAGAGTGATGAGCTTTTCTCAGCTCTTGTTGGGCTTAGCTTAAGGGTTAGAGTGCTGGACACAATGGTCTCCAGAACTCCCCAACCCAGTGGCTCTCAAGCTCCTGCCTTACAACTCACACTAGAAGGTAGCTTATGACAGACTTGTTTTAAAAGAGAGAAGTAAAACAGAAAAGCTCTCAAGCTGAGAAGCCCAGAGGGGTCCTGAACAGGTAGCTGTGTGGTGACTTGGATTGAATTTCCTTATAGCCTTGGAGATGTAAATAGGGCATTCAGTTGGAACTGGCCTCACTGCCTAGTTCAAATGTATATGGAGGAACTGGATTGGTTGGTGGGTCAGAGAGGAAAGAACATACTTGGGAAATGCCCAGGAAAACTTCCTAGGAGGAAGGACCAAGTCACCATATTGAATTAGATGAGTTCCATACTAGTCTTGCCAGGGCAGGTTGGTATCTTTGTTGTTTTCGGCCTGTGTCCATACTATCTACAAAAGGAGACTACCTTGTTCCTAAGCTCTAGCAACACCAGCCATGATGAAGCCTTCTTTCCTCTATGCCAAATGGAAGCTCAGTGTCCATTCATCTTTTTCTTCCTCATGCCTGCTCTTCTCTGGTTTCTGACAATTCCTCATTATTAGTGTTCCTTTTAGGAAATACTGCCTGAGTTTAATAGTCTTGTAAGCCTATAAAGAAGGCAGTCTGGCCTGTCATACTTTTACATGATCTGTGTAGAGTTCTAACAACCCCCATGTCTCCTTCCAGTAGCCTTAAGTCAACTTCTTATGGTCTTTTGGGATCTTGACCCTGACTGACATAATATCATTGGTTTGTAAAAAAAAAAAAATCTACATTTTGGAAATAAAGAATTCCTTTGCTCACATAAACGATTTTGTCTGGAAATCCTCTCCTTCACATGGGCAATCAGAAGCAAAGCAAATCAAAAACACTTCCTCTGTACTATCCACCAGTTTTAGTCATTTGTCCAGAGAAGAGACTATCTATATCGTCTTATTTCTGTTTTCATTATTAGCTTTGTGCAATTTAGACATTGTATGTAACACAAAAGAGACATGGAGCTTTAACCCTTCCAAAGTAGTTGTCCAAGTCGACGCAATGCTAGTATTTGTGCTTAAACAGATTCTTGTCTTTCCCTCCAAAGAACCTGCAGGGATCCAGTGGAAGTGGGAAGGGGATACAAAAGAGTAATGGAGGGTCTATATGATCAAATAAAAAAGGGGAAAGTTCAAAAAAAAGATCTTCTAAGTCTCAGCTCATCAGAGAAGCATGCTGGTTGGCCTTCCTTCCTTCTCTTCTTCCTCCTTAGGGGACATTAAGGCAGAAGGTTCGTGTCGCTATATTCCTGAGTATTTAAGTTCTCTTTTTGCCTTCGTTTTCTTCTTCCTCTCCCACACTATCATATGAATCTCCTCACATTCTACATTTACTATTTATTCAGAGCTCTGCAACTGAATGTAGACTCTCCTCACATTCTACATTTACTTTTTATTCAGAGTTCTGCAATAGCTCCATCTTGCCTGTGTGGTACAGCTCCAGCCCAGCCCACCCAGCCTCACCCTGTACAAAGATGCAGCCTGTTTTCTAAAGGAGCCTTCACCCTCTCAGCCCTGCCTTCTAAACATGTTCTGAAGAGCTTCCCATCATTCCTCTTGCCACAGACATTTAACTACTCTGACTTTTAAAGTTCTTCCAATTACAGATGCCTCATATCAATAGGTCAAATAAAATCATTTGATCACCTCACTGGAAACTGAAAATACAAGCAATTAAGCGCAACAAAGTTGCTTGATTTTTTAAAAGTGCTTCCTTAACTAAGAAGAGTTTAAAATGAATAAGATCATCTCCCACATAGAGAATATTTCATATTACTAGGAATAAAGCAAGTAGCACAACAGACAAATGGGTGAGGTTTTTAAGAAGAAATTCAAAGGGAAATTAACATATTAAAAACTCAGCCTTATTAGTAATCTGAAGAATGCAAAACTTTCAAAAACACTGAGTTTACCATCAGATGGAAGAAAGTACACATGTTTGTTCCTGTCAAATGTTGGCTAGGGCACAGGGAAATCTGCTGTCTGTGTTCTTCTGATAGGAGTACACATTGATACGGCCACTCAGAGACCAATTTCAAGTAGCTATAAATATGAAAAAGATGTTCCTTATGACGCAGCAGATGTGCTTCTAGGTATCTAACCTGTAAAATTACTTATACAAAGGCAAAGGGTGTCTTTACTATGCTGAGAGCACTCCTTTCCTAAGCTTTTGTAACAAAGCACCATGGACTAAACATCTTAACACTTCAGAATCCAATTGTCTCACAGTTCTGGAAGCCACAAATTCACACTTGGGTGTTGGCAGGTGTCACCTCAGAAACATTCAGGGAAGAAGCCTCCTTGCTTGGTTTAGCTTCCAGAGCTTTCTGGCAATCTTTGATATTCCTTAGCTTGTAGATGCACATCTCCATTCTCTCTTCTATCACATGACTGTCTCCTCTCCTATGTTCTAACATCTTCTCCAAAGATAAAACTTGTATGGGATTGAGGCTTAGCCTACTCCATCTTATCTGATCATGCTATATCTAATTAAGGTCACATTCTGAAATACTGGAGTTAAGACTTCAACTCCTCCACCCAGAGTCCTGGGCATCAAACCCAGGGTGTTGTACATGCTAAGTAAATGATCTACCACTGAGGTACATCCAAGTCTTTGGGCTTTGTTCTGACAGAGTATATCTCAGGCAAGTATGAACTTGTTATGTAGCCCAAGTTGGCCTCAAATTTGGGATCCTACTGCCTCAGCCTCCTAAGTCCTAGGATTACATATTTCTGGAGGAATACCACTCAAGAAATAAACAGTTATCTGTTTACTTGTACACAATGGAAGGATAACGTAATAACCAAGTAGCCAAGCAGGCAACAGGAAGTTGACAGCAGAAAGCCACTCCAGCCCTGGACTGACATCAGGCTTACTCCTAATACTCAAAGAGCCAGGGAAACGTACAAATGAAGACCCATATATTGTCTGCCTGAACTTTCAGAAGTTATAGGAAGTTATATGACAGATTGTTAAACAAAAAATGTGTTTGTTCTTCACTGCAGAAGAGGAGATGGAAAGAATGTAAGAGCCAGAGGATGGGGAAGAACACTGTCTTCCAGATATGATCATGAGCTCATAGCATTTGTCATGACCTTCATAAGCCTGGGCCCAGCAACATTTCATCATGGATGGTGGCGAGGTACACAAGGCCCCCATCACTCCCAGAGGAGTTATTGGCAATTAATGATTGCTGAGGGAGAGGAAGACATTTTCTTCAGTGGTGTAGCCACTGGTGAATATGTTCCTAATAGCCTCCTACCCATGCACATGAAAGCAACTCTAATTAAACTTGGTGATTCACACATGCACACAAGAAATAGACATGAAAATAGAGGTGGGGTTAGTTGGGAAGAAGCGAGTCTTGGGAGGAGGGAAGGAATAAGAGAAGGTAATGGAGGAGAGTATGATCAAACTGTATTATAGAGCTGGGCGTGGTGGTGCAAGACCTTAATCCCAAGCACTCAGGTGACTGAGGTAGGAGGATTGCCATGAGTTCGAGGCCACCCTGAGACTACATAGTGAATTCTAGGTCAGCCTGGGCTAGAGCAAAAACCTACCTAATATATATATTTTTTACTAATATATATATATATATACATATACATATATATTAGTCAAAATAAATTTAAAACTGTGATCTTCTTGTCTTACAAATACCTTAATGATAACATTTAAAGTATGCAAAATTATTTTTATATGAATAAATATTGGCAAAATATCAACTTAATTATTTATATGTTGATGGGCCTGGACTATTCAAGATTAATAAAAGTGTTCACTACTCAGAACATCATACATATTTCATAAGACTTATTTTTCTTGGCTTTTGTTTCAGAAAAAATAATTGATTCTATTGTTATGACTAAGATATTTCACATAACTTACATTCTTTTGCTGTTGATACCAAATGTTTAGACAATTGATTTGGATTCATTGTAGTTTTTAGATTGTGGTGTTCTATGGAGGGATTATTTGGAGTTTTGGGTTTGGAGTTTTTTTGTTTTGGGTATTGGTTTGTGTGGTGGTTTGGTTCAGGTGTCTCCCATAAACTTAAATGTTCTGATTGTTTGGTCCCTAGTGGATGGCAATTTTGGAATTGGAAGGCAAAATTAGAACCTTGTTGGAGGTGTGTTGGGGCGGGCCTGTCTGTGCTGTGTCTGGCTTCCCCTTGCCAGTGTTTGGTACACTCTCCTGTTGCTGTTGTCCACCTGATGTTGGCCAGGAGGTGATGTCCAGCCTCTTCTCATGCCATCATTTTACCAGCCATGATGGTGCTTCCCCTCAAGTCTGTAAGCCAAAATAAACTTTTTCCACCACAAGCTGCTGTTGGTCAGGTTTTTTGTGCAGCAATGAGAAAGCTGACTGCACCAGTTTGGTTTTTTTGTTTTCTCTTTTTCATCGCTGGAGATCAAACCTCCAGGGCCTTTTATATGCTAGGATAGTGCTCTACCACCGAGTTACACCTCTAGCCTTTAGATTCTGGAGACAGGCTTTTTCTATATAGCTTGGGCTGACCTTGAATTCATTATGTAGCTCAGGCTTGGCCTCAAAATCCTGATCCTCCTGCCACTGTCTCCAAAATACTGGGATTACAGGTGTTTATCACCATACATGGAAATCTTCTTTAATAACATTAAATTCTATTTGAACAAACCACTATACTGAGGCAATAACACTTTGATTGGAAGAATCAGTAAAATCCTTAAAGTTATATTTGTGTTTGAAGTCCTGTGTAGTGGCACACATCTTTAGTTCCAGTACTCAGGAGGCTGAACTAAGAGGATTGCTGTGAGTTTGAGGCTAGCCTGGGCTACAGAGTGAGTTCCACATCAGCTTGGGCTAGAATGAGACCCTGCCTCAAAAAATAAAACAAAACAAAAATTTATATTTGGAGTTTTACATGTCAACACTATAACAATCACATATGAAAAGCTGTTGATACACAAAATACTATTTTCTACTTTTATCATATGTCATTATAATATCAATTTTTACCATTTCACAAAGTCATACCTAGAGCCATATGATCTTTCTAAAGTTCTTTTAAATATCTCAATACTAGAATAAAGAAAACTCAATTGAACTAAACCAAAATTAAGTACATTACTTAATTCATTCAAGTCTCTCAATAATTGGAAAATAGTTTCTTTAAATATTACTATGGGATTATGAAACCTGTAAAGTCATGAAAGTATTTTTATTCTGTTTGTCTGTTTGTTTGTTTTGAAATGAGATATTGTTACATTGCCCAGGCTGGACTCAAATTCCACCGTTTAAGTGATCCTCTTGCCTCAGCGTTCTGAGTAGATGAGACTACAATAGTACCACCAACCATGACAAATCTACCTCCCTATTCTATTTTCCTTTTTTGATAATAACATCTTGATTTCATATGTAGCTTATTTCAATTTAGAAAAAATATTTTTTAAAAAATTAAGTATCCTTTAAAAATTTTCTGTGAGACATATCTTACTTCTGTTTCATTGACTTATTACTAGCAAGTAATAGTTTTCCTCAAACAACTGTGTACAGCACAAATCCTGTTAATTTCATTTTCCCCAAAAGTCTACATTCAGCTGTTTTCAGCATCTCCTGTTTGTCATTCAGCTCTCCTCATACATGTTGTATCTTTTCTAAATTAATGTCTTCAGCAGCATTTAATCAGCATTTATATAACATGTCTTATGTTTTTGATTTTAGGAGGTAGGGTCTCACTCTAGACCAGGCTGACTTAGAAATCACTTTGTAGTCTCAGGCTGGCCTCAAACTCACAGCGATCCTCCTACCTCTGCCACTACACCCAGCAGCTCCATTATATGTCTTTTTTTTAAAAATATTTTATTTATTAGAGAGAGAGAGAGAGAGAGAGAGAGAGAGAGAGAGAGAGAGAGAGAGAATATGGGCGCACCAGGGCCTCCAAGCCACTGCAAATGAACGCCAGACACATACGCCCTCTTGTGCATCTGGCTGTATATGGGCACTGGGGAATCGAACTCTGGTCCTTCTGCATTGCAGGCAAACGCCTTAGCTGCTAAGCCATCTCTTCAGCCCTCCATTATATGTCTTAAAGTGACTGTAACATCAACTTCTTCTGTGGATAGATTCAAGATTTTACATTAAGTAGCCCTTTCATTTCTGCAAAGAATTTCATAACTATCAAGAAAAGTACTCTACCAACTGAGAAACCTCCCCAGCACCCACTCATACCCATCTTTTTATAAGTAAAAGAATGAGATCCAACATAATAATTTATTAAAAATTATTAGAACATGATTTGGACAACACTTCCACAAGATCTAGAAAAGGAACAGACACGTGGACAAGCACAGTTTGGTTTTGAACAGCATGAGTGTGCTTAGTGCCACCTGGCCTATGAAAAGCTCCAGTGTTTTCCAAAGAACAACACTGGCCTGAGGAGTCATGGCCTGTTCCATTCTACACCGCTCTGGTATCTCATGAGTCTGGATCCTGAAAGCCTTGGACCACCAAAACTAAGTCTCCTCCCCAAACTTGTCTATTGAAGCCCTAACTCACAATGTGACTGGGGAGAGGACAAGTAAGAGTGCTTGCTGAACAAGCATGAGGACCTAAGTTCTATCCCCAGCACCCACATAAAGAGCCAGACATGTCTGGACATACTTCTAGCCCCCGTGCTGAGGCGGTAGAGACAGGAGGAGCACTGGGGTGGCTGGTCAACCAGTCTAACCAAGTAACACTGAGCTTCAAGTGAACTGAGAGACTCTTGTCTTTGGAAAATAAGGCAGAAGAGTGACATGACATCCTCCTCTGGTCTCCACACACCTGCGCAGAGGGCTTGTATGTCTGTACACACAAATGAATATACCCCACACACATGCATACAGAACAATTTTTTTAAAAAAAATAATGTCTTGGAGGAATATTTAAGGACATATCCAGGCACAGTAGCAAATACCTATAGTCCCTGAACTGAAGCAGGAAGATTGTATGTTTAAGGTCAGAGTGGCCACATATATGTATATATAGTCAATTATATTGTGGCTGTGTTCAGTCAGTGCTTGAACAAAACAAAGGGAGGAATTATTAATTTTGCTCATGGTTTCGTAGGGTTCAATCCATGATCATCTGACTCCATCACTTTGGGTTTGAGGCAAGACAGTAGAGCATTGTGGGAGGTCATTCCTCACCTCATGATGAGCAGGAAGCAGACAGCATAAGGTATGTAAGGGAGGACACCAGGACAGACCTTCAAAGGCACTCCTCCGTGACCTAATGCCTCCAGCTATGCCCACCTCCTAAAGTTTCTACAACCTCCCGAAATAGCACCAGCATCTGGGCCCCAAAGTTCCAAGACAGGGGTCTGCAGGGGACATTCCATATTCAAATCATGACAAATATATGTATGTATATGTATATTAAAACAAAAGACACTGGTAAACATATGAAAAGTAGGATATGAAACTGTAGATGAAAAGCTGAGCATGCTTGCATACGCCTTTAATCCCAGCACTCAGGAGGCAGAGGTAGGAAGATCGCCATGAGTTCAAGGCCAGCCTGAGACTACATAGTGAGTTCCAGGTCAGCCTGGGCTAGAGTGAGATCCTACCTCGAAAAACCAAAAAATATATATATATATATATACATGTGATTAATCCTCCATTTAATGAGGCTTCCCTGAGTTCCAACTGAACAAATTTATTCAAAAGCACAAAATCTATAAAAGAATCACTAACATCCAAAATTAAAAGTACTCTCCATAGAGACAATTCTTCTTCAAAGTACTTTGAACTATGTATTTTTGCCTTACTCTACAGTGAAGAGCCTTTTCAGGAGGAAAAAAAAATCATGGTTTTTGTCCAGGATTCCTTCCTCGTTGCTTTGAATTTTTCATCCTTTTGTGGTATTTGTGTGTCAAAGGCCATTTCCTGCCTCGGCTAGATCCCTGTCTTTCAGTATTGAGAACATGTGCTGTAAAGAGGCACCAGTGTAGTACAGGACTGACTGCCAAGGTTAAAGGCTGCTATGGAGGGCTTTGGTGGTGGTGGAACTCAAAGCTGAGCCAAGCAGGGCATCAGGAAGAACAACCACCTGGAACCAATGAAGCCACAGAAAAAGGATCAAAATGCAAGACAATGAGACAAAAACATTCATGATATAAGGAGAGGGGTAAAAGCCAGAGAGAAAGCAGGAATTATAGACAGAAAACCACAAGGAAAGTCTCCCAAGGAAAGACAGGACCCCTTGAATGACCTCTGGTAGATGCAAGGGAAGGCAGGTCAATAAGACAACAGTGAGCATCCAGCAATCCTGCAGTGACTGCTTTGCACCAGCCATTGTGCAAAGGGAGTTTTATTTAATTCTCATGATTATCCTATAAGGTGTTACTATCCTCACTTATCAAATGAAGTGTCACTGACAGAACAACTTTGTCCAGATCCATCCAGCTGCTAAGCAGGAGCCGGGAATTTAAAGCTACATATAGCTAACTCCAAATCCTACATTCTTTGCACTAGAAATCTGTTGCAGATCACAGAAATAGGAGACAATTTAAGGGAAGGTGATTTGATGATTGGTTGATTGAGACATGATTTCACTATTAGCCCAGGCTGGTCTTAAACTCACCTCTATCTCCCAAGTGCTAGGAGTGCATGTATTCTCTACCAGGCATGGCAGAAAGGCAATTCCTTCGAATGAGAAGTGGAGGCTACATAGGAAGACTTGCTGTAGTATTCACATGAATATAATGGCAGGCAACCCATTCCAGGGGGAAGTCAGCTAGTGCCTCATGTAGTGATCCATATGGGCTGATGATGAGTCAATATGAAGTCAAAGGAATCCAGCTTAACAAATATTTGGAACTCAAATCATAACACACCTCTTCTCAGAAACCAGATAGGTAGAGCTTAAAACAATACAAGGCTAGAGGGGTGCTGACTGAGATTGTTTTCTATTAGTTATTACATGTGTGTGTGTGTGTGTGTGTGTGTGTGTGTGTGTGTGTGTGTGTGTGTGTGTAATGTGGGGGAGCACACATGTGCCACAGTGTACATTTGGAGCTCAGAGGACAACCTCAGTGTGTTTCTCCTCTCCTTTCACCTTCTTTTGAGACACAGTCTCTTTTGTTACTGCTGCTAGCCAGTCGTGTTGGGATTTCAGAGACATATGGCACTTTTTGTCCAGGTTTCCATGGGTGCTGAGAGAGATCAGATATGGGTCAACAGGTTTGCAAGAGGTTTGACCTCTGAGCCATCTCCTCGGCTCCTGATTAAGGCTTTAATAAAATCTGTAGGCTGTTTATAAATCTACAAAAACTACATTGATAAAAATCAATATGGGACTGGAGAGATGGTTTAGCAGTTAAAGGCTCTTGATTGCAAGACCTGAAGGCCTGGGTTTGATTCCCCAGTGCCCACATAAAGCCCAGATGCACAAAGTGGCGCATGCATCTGGAGTTTGTTTGCAGTGTTGGGAGGCCATTGTTCACTCATACTGTCTTTATCTCTCAAATAAATAAGTAAAAATAATTTTAAGAATTCATTACCAAAAAAAAGAATTCATTACCATAAATACTTAGAACTTTTAGCTGTGTTAAGTCGTGTGTGTGTGTGTGTGTGTGTGTGTGTGAGAGAGAGAGAGAGAGAGAGAGAGAGAGAGAGAGAGAGAGAGAGAGAGAGACCGACGTACAGGTTCACTGCTTACACTGATGTTAGAGATCTCAATATAAACTCCATCACTGATTGCAATTCTAGCAGCTACCTTCTTGGAGTAGCTGGACAAAACCAGAAGACCAGACGCAGCTCATGGAAGGAAAGGATTCATTTCTGACTTGCAGTTTTGAATGGAAGTCTCATGTCATGATGGGGAAAGCATGTTATGACCAGACAGCTGGGTGTCATATCTCCACAGCAACAGAGAGGAAGTAGAGAGTGAGCTCAAACACTGCCAAGCAGGGAAGGACTAACAGACCTCAACGCCCGCCCCCAGTGACATACTTCCTCCAGCAAAGATCCACCTCTCAAAGGCTCCACCAAGTATGAGACACACAAACATGTGAGGCTATGGGAGATATTTGATATTCAAACCACTGCAATTATCAGACTTTAGGTAAACCAAGTCAATGAAGATGAGGTGGGGATGTTTCTGGGTATTTTCCACTTAAAAACTGCAAGTCACTAGAACACTCAAGTTCAGGTTCACCAGGACACTCTACTAGGAAAGACTTTTAGTCCATGATTCTACCCCTCATTTTACTTATCTACTTATCTATTTTGAGCCATGGTCTTGATATGTTGCCCAGGCTGGTCTCAAACCCCTGGGCTCAAGTGTTTTTCCACCTCAGCCTTCTGAGTAGCATGCCACTATACCCCCAGCTTAGCTGTGACCAATAAAAACTTTTAAATCATGGGTGAGTGCTTTTAGCTAGAAAACTTTATCAAAAACTTAGAATTTCCAGAGAAGAAAGAGGAAGAAACCAGAACTTATCTGTCATCACTTCTCTGTATACATTTTGGATAGATATAAAAACAGATGTCTGTATAGCTATAAACAATCATTCTCGTCATACTATTTTGTCGAGTGCTTTCTCTGAATCTGTTGATATGATCATATCATGTTTCTCACTTAGTCTGGATATAACAGATATCCTTGTAGACCTGGAATAATTCCCACTTGGTCATACTGTATAGTCATATTTATGCATTGTTGGATTTGATCTGATAATATTTCATTAAGTATTTTTCATCTATGTTCTTGAGAGCTGCTGGTCTTTAGTTTTTCTTTCTTGTATACTGCCTGGTTTCATATGAGAGAAATGCTAGCCTCATGAAATGTTAGGAAATATTCTCTTTGCTTCTATTTTCTTGTAGAGAATTGGTTTAATTTCTTCCTTAAGCAGAATTCACCAGTGAACATATCCAGACCTGATTATTTCTATCTTGGAAGATTAATTTCTGATTCAATTTTAATAGAAATAGGCCTGTTCTTATCTATTTCTGCCTGCATTTTAGTAGTTTGTGTCTTTCAAGGAATTAGTCCACCCCATCTTAGTTTTCAAATTCATGAGCACAGAGCTATTCATAGCATTCCATTTATCATCCTTTTAATATGTGTGGCCTCTCTTTCACTTTGATATTAACAATTAAGCATTTCAGAAATGGGGTGATGGCTGAAAAGTGCTCACCACATAAGCATGAGAATATGAGTTCAGATCCTCAGCACACATGTGAAAAGTCGAGCATGGGAACACATGCCTGTAATCCCAGAACTGGAGAGGCACAGACAGGAGAATCTCTGTAGCATGTGCTAGCTAGTCTATCTAAATCGGTGAGCTCAAGGCTTATTAAGAGGCCCTATCTCAAAAAAGTAAAGTGGGTGTCATGGTTTGATCCAAGTGTCCCCCACAAACAAATGAATGTGTTCTGAATGCTCAATCCCCAACTGATGGCAGTTCGGGAATTAGAACCTCGCTACACTGTGTTATTGGGGGTTGGCTTATGGGGGTTATAAGTCAGCTTCCCCTTGACAGTATTTGGCACACCTTCCTGTCATTGTTTGCAGTGCTGTGGCGAAGGTGATGTCCACCCCTCTGCTCATGCCATCATTTTCCCTGCCAGGATGGAGTCTCCCCTCAAATCCAAAAACCTAATAAATCCATTCCTCCACAAGCCGCTTTTATTTGGGTTCTTTCTGTGCAGCAACTAGAATGCTGACCAAAACAGTGGGGGTAGAGAGAAAACTCAGTAGTTAAAGCCTGACTGCCCAGGTTTGCTTCCCCAGTATGCATATAAAGCCATATGCATAAAGTTAAGGCTAAGGAAAGTGTTGCTATTGATGTGATGAGGGCCATCATCAAAAACAAACCAAGTCAGTGTGTCACACACATACACAGAGAGAGAGAGAGAGAGAGAGAGAGAGAGAGAGAGAGAGAGAGAGAGAGAGAGAGAGCCCTTAAGGGCATCTCAGAATTGGCCAGAGTCCACCCAGCCAGGGCTCAAGAATGTAAACATTTCAACCCCTGTGAAATACTCTGCTTTGAGAAGAGAGCTCTGGGGAGCCCAGCTTGCCCGGTGCTGCTGTCTATAAAGTGTTACCCTGCGTTCAGCCGCTCAGGCTCTCTGTGTCCACTGCAGCAGAGGTACACAGGATCCAGCTACTACTCAGACTAGCAGCAGACCTTGACATGGATCACGTGGTTCTGGGTTTGCAGGCCTGCAGAATGCAAGATTACAGGATTATGAAGGCCTCCCCCATATTTCAAAGGAAGGCCTGGGAGGCAAGACAGTGGATGAAAGACTCAGGCTCCCTGAAGGCAGCACCTGAGAGAGCGGTGTGTAAAGCTGTGAGGATGAACTTCCAAATGCAATGAAGACCTCGGGAAGTTAGAGGTGCCAGGTCCATGGGACATCAGCCAGAGAAAGCTGGGGTAACAAGTGGAAGCTAGCCCAATAGAAAAGCCACATGGACCGCAAACTTCAAGTCCATAAAGACAGGACTACCCAAGACCTTGAGAGGCTGTATCATGTGTTCAAGATGCCGGACATGAAGCTACAGAATTTAATATTTTTATGGATGTGTTATGATCTTTTTTTTTTTGGTCTATTCCTCCTTTCTGTGTCCCCATTTCTCCCTGTTGGAATGAAGCCTGTGATTTTCTTGATTTTACTGTGGTTCACAGCTAAGGGTTTGAACTGAGTCTCAGGGAATATTTTAAACTTGGATTTTTGAACAATGTTAGAAAGGTTAAGGTTATGGGGATTGAATTTATTTTACATTATCAAATGGATGTGAGCCTTTTGAGGTCAGGGACAGAATGTTATGGTTTAAGGATAGGTGTTTGAGTGCCAAGTTGACAAAGTGTAGAATTGTGATGATTAATCTTGTCAATTTGATTGAATTGAGAAGCACCTAGGAGATTTGTACAACACACCTCTGAGTATGTGTGGAAGAGCCTCTCTCTCCTTCCTAGATTCTATTACTTAGAGTTCCTCTGCCTTGCCATGCTGGACTGAAATCTCCAGAGCCATAAGCCAAAACATATCATTTCTCCCATAAGTTAATGTGAGGTATTTTATCACAATAACAGGAAGTCTGACTAACACAATTGCTAGGTTGAAAATCCTATTTATATAGATATACTAGAGCTTACTCAAAGAATTCCCTAGTTGGTGGACTAAGTTCCACATTCTTTTTATAAATATTTTATAATTTTCTATGTAAGTGTTATGAACATCTTTTTACTGTATCCTTATATACATTTGAGAGCAAGCCTCCTCTTCTTGCCAGTCATCCTGATACCTTGGACAAGCTGGACAAGCACGCTACCACTGAGATACATTCCCAGTCAACTTTATTGCTGGGAGAAAAATCCTAACAAGTGTTCTGCATGCCACATATAATGTCAAATATGCCCATTTCTTATATCCTCAGAAAGCATGCAAGTCATCAGCAAACAATTCCTCTGGAAATGTATACATATTGTAGAAGTGATATATCTTTGTTGGAAACAATGGAGTCCTCATCAATTTTTATGCAGAAAAATGATTTATTAAAGGATTTTTTTTTTGTTTTTCAAGATAGGGTCTCGCTCTAGCTCACGCTAACCTGGAATTCACTATGTAGTCTCAGGGTGGCCTTGAACTCCTAGAGATCCTCCTACCTCTGCCTCCCAAGTGCTGGGACTAAAAGTGTACGCCACCATCCTGGCTATTAAAGGATATTAAGAGCTCACTGAATTATTCATTTGCAGAGCTACAGAGAGTCTCAAGGCTCAGCTTCCATACTACAAAACTGGTCTAATGAGTCAAATTTTCCTACCACATCCACTAAATGCCAGATTAAATTCCTAATTCAGATTTACTGGTGGCAAGAGCAGTTGAAGAAAAGCCTGAATTTTATTTGATTCAACCTTCTGGCTCTTCTATTGGCCTATGTAGATTGCATGGCCAAGTTGGAAAATGGGATGGGATAATATAGTCCATCTATGTTGAGGCAAGACTAGGCACACAGCAACAAGCAGGGCTATGCAGTCTTCGCGTTAGTTTATGTTGCTAAAATAAAGTAATTGAAGCCAGGTACTCTATAAGAAATAAAGGGTTTCTTTTTCCATTTATTTGAATCAGGGTCTCACTCTAGCCCAGGCTAATCTGGAACTCAATCTGTAGCCCATGTTGGCCTGGAATCTGTAGTCCTCCTGCCTCCACCTCTGATGATGGGGATTATAGCCATGCCCACCATGGCTCAGCAAGTCAAAACCCTATGGCTGTGACAAGTTTCTGTCATTTGCAACAGGATGAGTCATAACTGGAATTGCATCTGACAATCAGATTGGGAACTTTTATTATCAATGGTAGCTTGTAAACTATTGCTTTTAAGCATTTTCTTTTTCATAAAGATATGTACATAAAAATTATATATGTTATATATTTTTAAATTATTTTTCATACAATTTATTAATCTAAGAACAAGTTAGAGTAAATTCTGCATTAACTTTTTGAAAACACTTCAACATTATATTTAGACATTTTGAGGGACCTTAATGACCTCAGTTGTCCTTAAGGATCATAAAATGGCTTCACTATTGCCATCCTGAATTTCTTTGGAAAGACATTCAGATAAGCAGATAAGTTAACTGATATATATTAAAGCAGGATCTCACTCTAGCCCAAGCTGACCTGAAACTCACTCTGTAGCCCAGGCTGGCCTCAAATTCACAGCAACAATCCTCCTGCCTCAACCTCCTAAGGCTGGGATTAAACATATGTACCACCATTGCTGACTACAAATATTTTGATACATTAAATTTCTTAACATACAGTGAACCTTGTGATTTTTCAAGACCTTCCAAAGACCTTCATGAATCTTTAATTATTATTAACATTATAGCATCTAATTTCTTCCTAAATGTAGCAAAGTGCATCTGAGAGTGAATATGTCCATTGCAGCAAGTCAAGGGCAAAAAGGCTTCAGTGAAATTTAGATCTTGGGAGTCATGTATCAGATCCTTGGGGCATAGGATTCTGGAAATTAATGTTTTAGCAAGATTTTCATGACTGCATGGTGGGGATTTTACTATCATTGAAAGATTAGACTAGCCCTTAAATTGCTAGCCTCAATATCCAGGATTAACTATATTTCACTATTGTGCCAATGTGTCCAATTACAATGTATATCCTTTTGCTGACATTGTATTGTAAGAGTTCTCCTTCAGAAGCCTTAAGAGCCAATATCCATGTCCCTGCATGAATTTTTGATCCAATGATATTTAGTAGCCTCTAAAAAATAAAAATATTGAAAATGGTCTAATTTTTTGTTTTAAAATAAAAGGTTGATCTTTCCCCAAGGTCCATAGTTTTCTAATTGATACCTTTTAGATTTTTTGGTACTTACCAATACAGGAAAAGAGCAAACGTCTAATTGATTCCCACTTTAAGAGACACTGATATTTGAGATTTATTAAATGGCTAGTTGAAAGATCATTGCACTAATTTTTTTTCTTAGGTTTTGGAAACAGGGATTCACTCTAGCCCAGGCTGACCTGGAATTCACTTGTAGCCCCTAGCTAGCCTAGAACTGAAGCTGATCCTCCTACCTCAGCCTCCCAAGAGCAGGGCTGCCACACCTGCCTTGCATTTAAACTTTTTTTCACTTCAAACAAAACATTTTTATGTTTCCCTTTAATATCCACACTATTGAGTAAACTATGCATTTTACTTGAGATTTCCTTAGAAAGCCACAAAATGAAGTAAGCTAAAATATTTTGCCCATGGGGTTAGGAGATGGTTCAATACCTGAGTTCAGAACCCCAGGCCCCATATAAAGGCCGGAAGCTGAAAGTCATGGTGTGTGATGATCTTTCCAATGGAAGAGGAGACCTGGAGATGGGAAAATCTCCCATGCATGAGCTCAAAGGCCAGCTAGCCAGCAAAGACCTCGTGGGAAACAACAATGAGAACCAAGACCCTGCTTCAAATGAGGCAGAAGGCCAGGACTGGCCTCAGAACGTTGTGCTTTGACCTCTACAAGCATGTCATGGCATGTGCTTCCCTCTGACACACACGCACATGCACTCACACACATGCACACACACATACAAACACACCAAAAAATTTAAAAAAAAAAAAAAAAAGAATTTGTCCAGGTAACAGTTCTTGGTTAGTGGTAGCTGGCAAACCGGTACTGGGTAGGTGATGGACTCTCCCCATTTTTCTCATCCCTAGCTGGGCGTGGTGGTGCATGCCTTTAATCCCAGCACTATGGAGGCAGAGGTAGGAGGATTACTGTGAGTTCAAGGTCACCCTGAGACTACATAGTGAATTCCAGGTCAGCCTGGACTAGAGCGAGACCCTACCTCGAAAAACCAAAAAATAAAATAAAATATTAAATATATATACACATGTATGTGTGTATATATATATATATGTATATATAGATAGATAGATAGATAGATAGATAGATAGATAGATAGATAGATAGATAGATAGATATAGATATTTCTCATCCCTATAAGAAGATGCTATGGCGTGTGGTGGTTGAATGTATTTTCAAAGCCAGAAGCTTGGTGCCAGTGGGGCCACGTAAGAGAATCTTGAAAGGGAGGGACACTGGTGGAGGTAGTTGGGTATTGGGGCTTTGCCCTCAGACGGGATGAATGTTTGTCTCAAGAAGGGAGCTATTACTTGCTGAAGTGAGTCGTTATGAAAAGAGTAAGGCTGGCCCTTCCCCTTGCTTGCTTCCTATCTCCTGATGTGAGCCCCCCTTCTCATGCATGCCCCCACCAGGATACCATCTACCTCCGTGTGACATAGGCCAGACGGGTCCTCACCAGAAGCTGAGCAGATGGGGTTGCAAAATCCTGGATTTCCAGCCTCCAAAACTGTGAGCTAAAGAAACCAGCTGGAGGGCTCCAGAGGGCAGGGAGACAAGGGAAAGGGGGAAGGGAGGAGCCCAGGAAGGTTTCTCCATCTCCCACTGCTTCCCTCTCTCTACGGGCTTCGTTCTCACGCTCCACCTGGCAGCTCTAGCCAGTATTTCAACCAAGAAGACGGAGCCTTTTCTTAGTCAGTGCCTTCTGGATAAGAGCCAGATCCACATGGATTGGATCAATTCGTGTCACCTGCTCACTCCTGATTAGTCAGACCTCGGTCCTAGGTGCCACCTCTTAAGAAAGGAGTCCCTACCCCATCCACAGTCCGCATGGCTAGTGTTGAAGAGAAACAACTCTTCAAAAGAAACTCAGTGTACTCTGAACCAGAAAAAGTGCATAATGAGTGACCAAAATGGGAAATGTCGCCGAGGGATATTCAAGATCAAGTGGGGAGCAGCCGTGTAGCTCGGTGCTATAGCACCCATCTAGCATGTGTGGTGCCCTGAGTTCAATCCCCAGCATGGAAGGAAGGAAGAAGAAAAGAGAAGGGAAGGGAAAAGAAGGGAAAAGAAGGGAAAAGAAGAGAAAAGAAG
>PVHP010034380.1:0-18873 GCA_004024765.1 Zapus hudsonius
GTTGGATATCCTCCTCCGTGGGCTGTCTGTATTAGTCCTTGTGGCAAGGGATCCTGGATATCCTAGTACTCAGCCTGGTCTTCCTGGCCCAAGTGTGTTGCTACTGAAGGGTGCCATGCCTCTGGACCATCTCCCCCACCACGGCTCTCACAATCTTTCCACCCCCTCTTCCACTCAGTTCTGAGAGGGGAGGAGAAACCCATTTTTTAAATGTCTTTATTAACTTGATAGTTGCCCTAGTCCATCTTTCTGTTTTGAGAAAGACATCCACAGCAAGGATCTCTTCCTATCAATTTTTTTTTTTGACTTTGAGAAGTGGTGGCTGGCCATTCTGATTTTCTCAGGAATGTTTTTCTGGTCTCTAGAAACTGTGAGCCTAAATCTGCACATGCAGCCACATTGTTTCAGGTAAAGGTAGTCTCTAATGTACCGTGATCTTCACAGGGATGCAGAAACAGTACAACAGTACATACTCAGTAGAAGCCATACTTGAACGCTTGCATGTGGTTGTTTTCCTAGGCTAGCTATGTGTAGTGTGGTGCTTTCTTGCTGGGCTGGACATCAGCAACAGGCTGCAGCTCCCGGCCAGTCACGTGATCATGAAGGAAACATCTGACTTACACAGTAAATGGAGTTGCTAAGCTGGGATATTGGTGGGTTGTGCTCTGGATGCATTTTCTACTTAGGATGGGCTTTCAGGAGCATCTGTGTTTCCGTTATCAAGGAGTGTCCAGGGACACACAGAGGTCAATGCATTGCTGGAGGCAGACATGGTAGTTCATTAATGCCAGCACTTGAGGAAAGAGGAGTTCAAGGTCAACTTCAACTACATAACAAGTCTTAGGCATGAAATCCTGTCCAAAAATAAAAATTAAAGTGAACCTGGAGCCCAGATTTGCCATTTTTACTCCCAATAGTCAAAAGCAAGAGTGTTTACAATTCACTCAATTAAAAAAGCAAAGCAAAATACAATGAAAAATACTCGGGTCTGGGTGATAGCTCAGTAGTTCAAAAGCTCTTGCTCTACACATCTGTGGACCAGAGTTCAAATCCTGAGCACCCATGTAAAGCAAAGTGGCTCATGTATCTGATCTCAATGCATCTAGGCACTGGAAGGTGGAGTGAGGAGAATCCTGAGGAATATGAGGACAGCTTGACTGGCCTTCCCAGTGGCCAAACAACAAGGTGGAAGGAGAGGACCAGACCCTAGGTGTCCTCGGACCCCCACATATGCATAGTGGCACACACACCCCCTCTGCATCCATCACTGTAAAACATTACTTGTCCTTTTGTACATTTTGCCTTATTCTTATCTGCAAATGATATGTGTGTGTGTGTGTGTGTGTGTGTGTGTGTGTCTTGCAGGTAGGTACACATTTGTGGCAAATAGTAAACTTGAATGTCATCCTCAGGAATGCTGTCTACTCTCTCACCCTCTTTTTGAGAGTGGGTCTCTTATTGCCTGGAACTCACACTTACGCTGACCTGTTGGATAGGGAGTATGAGGGATCATTGTGCCTCTGCTTCCCCAGCATAGATTACAACCCTGTGTCTCCATGCTGGGCATTTTTGCATGGCATAATAGTTAATCTCTGGTTGTCAATTTGACAGGATTTAGAATCTCCATGGAAACAAATCTCTGGGGATGTCCGTGTAAGATTTACTAGATTCAGTTTATGGAGGTGGGAGGACCCCCTCACCCCCAAACTGTGTGGAGCATCATTCCATGGGCTGGGGTCCTGGACTGAATGTAAAGGAGAAAGCCAGCTGATTACCAGCATTCGTCCTCTGCTTCCTCACTGGACTGAATGTGACCAGCTCCTTCAATCTATTGTCATGCCTTCCTGCCATGATGGACTGTCGCCATGAACTATATATAAGCTGAAAGAAAACATTCCTTCCTTAAGTTTCCTCTGGTCACAGCGACAAGAAAGTAATATACATGGGCACTGGATGTAGAACTCAGATCCTCATGTTTTTGAGAAAAGGATAGAGATTGAGTTATCTATCCAGTCCAGGATTCCTACTGAATTAAAATTTTAATTTTTAAAAATCTCATGCCCTAAGCATTTCTTTTAAGATGATAAACTTTTAAAGCTAGGGATAGATACACGAGCAGACACCTGCACGTGTGAGTGCTAAGACCTAGTTGGAGGTCAAAGGACAACTTTAGGCATTGGTCTTCACCTTCTACCTTATTTGAGGCAGGGTCTTTTGTTTACCTCCGGGAATACTCCCATAGCTGGCCTGTGAGCTTCTGGGATTCTTCTGTCTCCACATCCTATCTCATTGTAGGAGTTCTGGGATTACAGATTCTCTCTACTGAGTTACAATTCTACTTGGTGGTAGAGTTCTGACCTCAGATTCTCATTCTTGAGTGGCAAGTACTTTATACCTACTGAGCCATCTCTCCAGCTCTAAATCATACTTTTAAAAAGTTAATTTTTGTAGAAGGTCAAATACTTGAGATAGGGTTTCATATAGCCCAGGTGGCCTCAAACTCACTATGTAATTGAGGATGGCCTTGAATTTACGATTTTCTTGCTTCTGCCTTCCAAGTGCTAGGATTACAGGTGTGTGCTTCCATATCTGGCTAGTTGATAGAATTTTGGACCTAGAAGCAATAGACTACCAAGCCAATTATTTACTTTGTACAGGAGATAAAACAGGCTGAGAGAAGTCACATGACTTGTTCTAAGAAGGAAATAATGGCTCATGGCATAATTTGAAGAGCTCAGTTTGTCTGGGTCTTAGATGTTTTCTGGCGGTGCACACCAAGATAGCATCAAGAAAGCAAATTGTGATTTTAGTTAACTCTTTCACCATGATTGGTGTAACGATTAAGCAGTGACTTTCGGGTCTTAAACATTTGCTCCCTGAAAAGCTGTGTCCTCAGTGAGAATATGAAGATGATTTCTCTCTCCTGGAAATTTTAGGTTGTCTGAAATATAAACAAAAGAGTTGCCAGGTTGCCCAAAACACATGTGCAGCATACCAAAGCTGGCTTCTGATTGGTGTTAGCCTCTTGGGTCTCTATGGACCTCATTAATTTGATGTGATTTACTTCTATGACAATAGAACACTGGCCTAGTCAGTTACTTGCACCTGCATTTCTTAGCTTGTCACCCCCCTCCTCTCTTGAGTTTTAGGGTTAAGGAAATAACTGGGAAAGAAAACTCATTGAACAGAGGCACTTCCAGGCTCGTTTTCCTCTGGCAGTCAGGAAAAGGACTGTAGATGTTTCCCCACACAAGTGATGGTGAATTTATTCATTGAAAATCCAAAAACTTTTTATTGTAAGATTTGGGAACATCCAAGTTTTAACAACAGGCAATGCTTTGATATAATTAACACTTACCTCTTTTTCTTATTTTTCATGGAATTACCCACCCTTCATTTTTATTTATTTAATTTTTTTTTTTTGATATTTTTACTGTCTAAAATTAGATTCATTGTATTAGTAAATATTATGTTGGTATCCCTGATCCCCTCCTCCTTGTCCCCAATCCACTGGGTTTCCTCCTCGGTTTGCATACTGGATCATTCCATGGGGTAGGAGGTTATGGATAGTACAAGAGGCAGCCAGGTTCCCAACCCCCTGCCCTTTGTGTGTTGTTGCTGAGGGGGGCGGTGTCTCTGGACATTCTCCTCCACCATGACTCTTACACTCTTTCCTCCCCTTCTTCTGCTTAGTTCCCTGAGTCATGGTAGGTGAGATTTAAGACTGCTTTATTGTTGAGATCTTTATGGCCTCTGGACTTCTGCTTTAGATCATGTTGGAAATTGTTGGCGTCTGTCACGCTGACTTCTCCTGGGTTGACTGATTAGCTGTGCTGATCTATGTCTTGCTATCCCCTCACTCTCTCCAGGTTTTCATTTGGTGCCTACACGATAAGCGTGGCACATTTAACCCACATTGACCTCACTCTCCAATGGAGAGCCTGTTTGTTTGTATTTTTCAGAAGGCAGTGAGAGAGCTGAGGTCATTCCAACTCCACCAAAGAGCTACAGGAGGAGGGCTGTACATCCTGGCAAGAGACAAACCACCTCAATTTTTATATGTAAAGATAAGCAGTATAGTTTCTGTATTACTTGAAAACACATCAGCAAACATTACCAATTCTGATATTTCAAAATAGCTACTGTTCAGAAAAGTTTTATTCCAAATAACATTCATATATTACCTTTTCGTTGGAATGCAAATCGTAGTCCCATTCATTTTTGATATGGGAAAATGACAGTAGTGAAAGTAACTGGAAAATAACTGGATTTACTAATGAATTATGATATTCCAAGGAAGTCAGTGCCTTTCAGTCTTACAAAGAGTTTGAAAATCTCTTAGGTAAGCAAAAGCCCTTATGCTCTATTTTAATGAAAGGTAACTTTTTTTTCTGGAAAAAATAAAGACTGTTGCTAACTTTTTAAAGAACTATTTCCTTTTATTTTTAATTTGTTATTTCATTTTTTGGGGGAATTGACACATTTATTTCTTCTATGTTCTTAATTTTATTTTTTTAAACTAATCTCTACCAGTTGGCAGTTAGTTATTTATTGGACTTGAGTTCAACTCCTTCAAGGTAAAGGACTATGTAATGCTAAATCACATAGTTTAAAGTTTATGCATGAACTTGAATTATTAGGAACAGATCTCAGATATACATTTTGAACTTTTTTGTGACTAATTTATTTATTTATTGTTAGCCATTAGAAACACTGTATTAACCAGTCCTGTATTGTACTCCCATTTCCCTCCTTCCTGCCCACAGCTTACTGAGGGCCCTCCTCAGTGGGATTGCTGAAACAGTCCATGGGATGGGGGACTATGAATTGTACAAGCAGCAGCCAGTTGTTTTTTGTTGTTGCCAAGGGGGGGGCAATGTCTCTGGATATTCTCCCCCACCATGGCTCTTACAATCATTCCACCCCCTCTTCTACTCAGTTCCCTGAGCCATGGTGGGGGAGTTTTAAGTCTGCTTTACTGTTGAGCTCTTGAGAGTCTCTGGGTTTCTGCTTTGGACTATTCTGGGTATTCTCAAGCATTTTGAACTTTTACATGTTTATATCACTCAGAATAGGTTAAACTCTTCGCTGTGCTCCCTCCTGCTCCTCGATGGTTTTATGAACAATTCCACACACAGGTGTCCCCATTCTAACTTCTGTACTTGAAATTTAGCCTAATCTTGAATACCATAGGAATACAGCCATACAATTGTGTCTTTGTTTTTTAAAATCTGGTTTTTCAGTTAATACTATGTTAGGTAGATTTATACAAGTGTTGCATCTACAGGCAGGTCCTTTTTATTTTAACTTATATTTGCATGTGTGTGTTTATATAGGTACATGGAATATATGTATGTTTGGGGGTGTGCATACTATGACATGTGTGTGAAGGTCAGGGGATAATCTCAGAGTGTTAGTCCTCACCATCTACCTTATTTGAACCAGGGTATCTCTTTTATAATTAAATTTTTCTTTAGCATACAGTTTTATGTATCATTATGGCATTTTCAAATGCAGTTGTTTTAGTTGACTCTCCTCCCCACCTCATCACCCCATCCCCTCTTGTGTCCTGAGGCCTTCTTTGTATTTTCATACACATGTTGCCTTTTCCCTCATACCTCACTCCTTCCTTGTCATCTCTTATTACTTTCTTGGTTACTTTTAGCTTTTTGGGTTTTACCCATGTTTGCCCCCATTTATATACTCATATGTAAATATTATAGCTAGGATTCACATATAAAAGAGAGCATGCAGTTTTAAGCCTTTCTGAGTTTGAGATACATCACTTAATATAATTCTTTTCAGCTCCAAATTTTATAATTTTGTTTTTCCATACTGCTACAGTAACATTTCATTGTGCATATGTACCATATTTTTTATTATCTGTTCATCTGTTGATGGGCATCTAAGATGATTCCATTTCCCAGCTATAGTGAACAGAGCAAAAATAAATATGGATGAGCAAGTATCTCTGTAATAGAATGTGGAGTCCTCTGTATATGCATGTATGGCATAAGGTATCAAGCATGGCTCTCTTTTAGTTTATTCTACTGAAATTTGTTGATTTGTCTGAATATATGCATTAATATTCATATCTAATTTGGAAAATTTTTAGTAATTTTTGACTATATTTTTTGTGTAGTTCTTTCTTCTAGGACTCTTATGTATGTACATGTTGGTATACCTAGAGATGTTCATTTTCTTTCAGACCCTCAGACCAAATTGATCTACCTTATAATTCATTATTTTTTCTGTAATTTAATATGTTTTATTGAATCTTTCCAATGGATCTTTGCTTTATTTATATTTTACAAGTCTAGCATTTCCATTTCATTCTTTTCTATAGTATATATTCTTTTATCGATCTTTTGTGAGATATATTCTTTTAATTTTTGCAAGATTCTTTCCATATAAATATTCCATACATATGCATAACAATAAAATATATATGGATATATTTATACATACACATGTATGATTGAAGGAGATAGGGGAAGATAGCTTCTTTCAGGTTTACCATGCATGTAACTCTCTTGACTTTAACATTTAAAAAATATTTAATTAATTTATTTGAGAGAGAGTGAGAGAAAAGAGGCAGACAGAGAGAATGAATGTGCCAGGGTCTCCAGCCACTGCAACCGATCTTCAGACACATTCACCACCTTGTGCATCTGGTTTTTCATGGATCCTGGGGAATTGAACTCGGGTCCTTCTGCTTTGTAGGTAAATACCTTAACTAGTAAGCCATCTCTCCAGCCCCTCTCTTGACTTTATTACTTATTTTCCAGGCATCTTAATTTCCTATTCCCTGCTTTGGTGCATTCTCTGTTATTCTTTCTTAATCTCTGAGTTCATCACTACCAAAGCTCCTAACTTGCTTCTAAGTGGAGGCACATGGCTGGCACGTGTGTGAGGGTTTCTCCTCAGTCTTTGGCATGTCTTCCACATGTGTAACTGTTCCCAGCCTTTCCCTAGATAACAATCTTCCCTGAACAAACCTCAGAGTTCATCATTTCTCTCTAAAGAAATTCAATAATTCATCCTCATCAGTCTGTTTTGTTCAATTCTTTGTTAAAAGTAGACAAGAGCCCGAATGTTGGGGTTCATAAACGGTCCCTGAATTCCAAAACTCTACATCATTATTGAGGGCAGATGGTCAGTGGCTTTTCAGCTTTTGTCACAGGGAATTTTCCCCTGAGGAGACGTGAACACACATCTATTCACCTCAGGTGGGGTACAGAAGGCAGACCAGAATACGGTTACACTAAAATCACCATCTTGACATAATACAGTTAGGGACTTGGTCCTTTCCCCACTTAACTTTTCCCCAGTATCTCACCCATTCATTTTGGAGACTACACTCCCTCTGCTTCTCTGACAACTTTCTATTCCTGGGTTCCTCTCACATCCACTTGTGATTCTGTCTCAAGTGTTCTGGCCTCCTTTCTGAGTAGTCTTCAACTGAGTTCCCAGGAAGTTCTGAAAACTTAGTGACATGTGAGGTGGTCTGCTGAGACAGGCCACCTGGCCAAATGCAGCTAACGGGAGGAAAGGGTGTATTTGGCTTACAGTCTTGAGGGGAGGTTTTATCACAGCAGGGAAAGGATGGTAGAATAGAGGCTACACATCACATCTTACCACAGGTGTGGTGGAAGGGAAGAGAGCAGCAAAAATCATACCCCTAAGCTTGTCTCCACACTACCACTGGCTGGGGGGGGGAGTATTCTAAGCACATGGACCAAACACACAAAGCACATGAGTCTATAGGGCCCATCTGATGAAGACCACCACATGTGTGTGTTTTACACATATTGTATAGAATAACTATTGCTCTAACTTCTTCAAGTCACAAAAATTGTTCTTAGCTTGGAGCCTTTGCATATTCTTTGCATATGCTTTTTATATACCTTTGCTCTGTCTTAGAGAATTTTTGCCTCCCTGCCTGTGTACTTTCTATTCATCTTTCAAGTTTCATCTTAAATGTCACCTTTGCCCAGGAGTTTTCCTGACTCCCCAGGTTGTGGTAGGTGGATCCAGTCCTTATCACATGCTCCCATGCTGCGGTATATTCCCACTCTTAAGGCATTCACTGTACTCATATGTAGCTGGCTTCTGGCTTTCTGTTTGGCTTACTGTCTATCAGCATGTAAATGTGGAGAGGTGGACCTCTGCTTCATTTTATGGTACATCTTTGGAATGCAGCCCAGGGGCCTGGAAGCAGAGAGTCAACAAACCTTGGTTAAAAAAGTAAATGATTGCATTTATAATTTATTGCCTTCTGCTCACTCAAATTTTCAATAAGGGCAACAATTTGTTGGTCAATAGAGTCGTAGGATTTTCCTTTTCTGAGCAGGTGTTTTATGACGTCATCTGTCAAGGTGGAGATCAGAGAAGCATTGAGCAACACAGGTCTCTTGTCACTCCTTGTGTCTGTGGCCCGTGGAGATGTACTCCCCAAAGATTTGAGACCTCAATTCTACCTACTATGAATCTGCCAGGCAAGCTGGCAATAAATGATCTAGGAATTTTATCCATGAATATTTTCTGTTAATTTCCCAGGAGTAAAACCAGCTGCTTCCCTTCTTTAAAAAAAAATAGAGAGCAGGTGGAAATTACCATACTCATAAATAATTGTTAGAAAAGTATTATTTACTTGAATTTGGGAGAGCGAATAATAAAAGACAAAATACACAAGTATTCAAAGTTTTTCTTGGATTTGAGTTTGCAACATAAATCATAAAAGCAAAAAGTAGAAAAGTATGTTTGAAACCCTTTCCCATTTTATTATACACTTACTATCTTTTCAGGGTTTGGGAAACTCTATGATACCCCCACTCCCTCATTGCCCAGACAAAGGCAGCTGGATATAATTGTTGTTGCTTCTTACATCTCAGATCATTTTTGTCGATGTCATTTTCTTTCACCCAATCCCATCCTTTTCAACATCTTTTCACGTTAGTCCCTGGGGACCAAACTTTTGATTTTTGTTGCCTAAATATATCTGTTGTGGTTAATTTTATGCATCAATCTGGCTAGGCTACAAGATTCAGGGAGCCAGCCAGACACATGGATGCTGCTTGAAGGTATCTTTTTTATTTATTTATTTTCTCTGCCAAGAAGGGGAGAGTAACAGTACTGTCCTGTAGTGCCTGGGAGGACACAAAATGATCATTCAATACACAAAATAAAAATCTGAAGGAGGGCCCTGGGGTGCCACTGAAGTGGAGCCCCATTCTGACTTACTAGAAGTTTTTGAGAATCTAAAGCTTTAGGAAAACCTATTGGGGAGCCTAGGCCAAACTGAAAAATGTTTATTATTCTTTCCGAAGACATCATGAGTAGTTGACCCATGCCTATCCTTTCAGAAAAGCTGTTGAGTTCCTTGTGTCCTTGGAGCTCAACCCAAGGTACATGTCCCCAGACTCAGCCTGTACAAGATTAACCTGTTGTGGATGAGCATGGTAACCACAGGGGTATGGCGAGGAGGAGAGAGAGAGAGAAAGAGAGAGTGGGAGAGAGGGAGAGGGGGAGAGGGCGATTTGGGTATACCAGATCTTCTCGCTGCTGCAAAAGAACTCTTGATACATGTACCACCACTTTGTGTGTCTGGCTTTATGTGGATACTGGGGATTTTAACTTAGGCTGGTAGACTTTGTAAGCAAGCACCTATAACTACTGAGCCATTTCTCTAGCTTGAAGGTATCTTGTTTATGTGAGTTTCACATCTAAATCTAAAAGAAACTATATTTCTTTTACCCTTTTGGAGAAGATTATCTTCAAAGAGGGAATTCTGCCTCCAGCCAGCCTTAGGACTTGAATTTTAGCAAACTCAGCATATGTATTAGTTATGTTTCTTGAATCCGTGACACAATACCCAACAAAAATGAGGGAAGAAGGATTGATTTTGGCTCATGGTCTAAGAAGGAGTACAGGTCATCATGGTGGGATCATGACAGAGCTGTTGACATTGTTTTCTCAGTCAGGAAACAGAGATGAATGCTGGGGCTCCACTTTTTGGTTTTTCCTTTTTGTTCATGCTGATCAAGGAACCCCAGCCATTGTTATGACATCATCCACATTCAGGGTGGGTCTTCCCCAGCCCCCTCAGATAAACCTTGTTGGAAATACTTTCATAGATATTCTAAATCCAGTCAAGTTTACAGTGAAAATTGACCATCATAACCTATGTCTGAGATGGGCCTGGAATTTACTATGTGTAGCCTAGGTCGAGTGACCTTGAACTTGATGTAATCCTTCTGTCTCAGACTCCTGAGTGCTGGGATTAGAGGTGTGTGCCATCATATCCTGCACAGCATGATCTTTCTTCCTTCAGTAAAGACCTTTCATCTTTAAAAGAAGCATTTACAGCTTCTCTTGGCATATTTGTATTGTTAGCATCACTCTCCTTGCAGGTGGGGGCCTTTATTAAGTAAAATGAGGATTACTTGAAGACAAGCACAGTTGATAAAACTGAGGTGGTTTAAGTGACTCATGGTGGGTAGAATATCCATTGTAAATCCATTAGGTAAAGCCCGAAGTGGGACTGAGTGGATCGCTTGAGATTTCATCTTGCTACCCAGGGAAGACAGAGACCTGATAATAGTCTATTTGGAGTTCTAAAAGGGTAAAAGAAATATAATAGACAAGCAGAATTTGAAAAATATAATGGCTGAGAACATCTCAGAACTGATAAAAGACACCAATTTCTAGATTAAAGTCCAGTAAAATTCAAAGAACAAAATTCAAACAAATCTACTGCTGCATATATCCAGTGAAACCAGAGTCCAAAGGCAGAATAAGAAAAAAGTTCTCCAAAGAATTCATTAAAAATGAAGACGAGCTTCAAAGAAAATAAAACAACCTGCTGTTGGGTTTACAACAGATGTAACAGTAGACATAAACCAGTGACATGATACTTCAGGACAAAGATAAGAACTTGCCAGTCTAACTACTGAATAGCACTCCTTCCCTATCTGGTCTTGCTTGATGTGGTTACAGGTAGATGCTGCCAACTAAGGTCAAAAATCATTCCAGCTGGTAACCAGCCCCCAGATGGCAGTTAGTGCAGTGCTGGAAGACACTACACAAGCTGCCAGGGGAAGCTGAACAACGACAGCTGGTGTAAACAGACCACTGACATGAAACACAGTCTGAGGCCAGGAGTAGGCTGACCACACCTCCTACTGGGAGAGAAAAGGAAACCAAGAAAGGAGCAAGTGTGCAATGGAGGAGCCTGAGCCTGCGGGAGACAATCAACAGCTATTAAATTTGGCCAAATATTCCACTCAGTGAGGGGGAACCCTTGATTGGAACTGGAGATTCAGGGCCATATGCACTGGATCCCATACTCTTGGGCTCCCAAGAAAAGATGCACTATGAGAGTGACTGCCGGGGAGGCTTTTAAAAATAGAAGCTAGGTAATCCAGATTGTTGTATATTTGTTAACTGATACTGACCTCATTCTCCGATGGAGATTGTGTTTGTATTTTTCAGGATACAGCAAGGGAGCTGTGGCCCATATAACCCTGCCAACTGATTACAGGCAGAAAACTGAGATCCTGGCATGAGATGAGCCAACACAGTCATACGGGGGAGGATCCATATGGAACCCCACAGAGAATGATTGGATGAACAAGGGACCCACAGCCATAGCCATTCAATCAACAAAGGATAAGCCAGTGAGATAGAACCCAACGAATCTCAACACAAAAACCCCTAAACTCACAACACCAAAGCAGCCTCAATACTCACCCACCCGACTCAGGGAACTGAGCGGAAGAGGGGGCGGAAAGATTGTGAGAGCTGTGGTGGGGGAGAATAGCAGAGACTTGGCAACCCTCCGTAACTACACACTTGAGACATGAAAGCCCGGCTGAAGAATGAGCTATCCATGGTCCCCTACCACAAAGACTGATACAGACGGCCCACGGAGGAGGATATCCAGCTGACTGGGGATGGGGAGGGGGGGGCAATGAGGAATTGGGGATAACAACTCATTGTTGCCCACTAAACAATGTAACTCATTATGGACAATAAAGGAAAAAAAAATCATTCCAGGGCTGGAGAGTTGGCTCAGCAGTCAATGGAAGCTGCTTGCAAAGCCTGACAGCCTGGATTTAATCCAATACCCACATAAAGCCGGGTGCACAAAGTGGCACATGTGTCTAGAGTTTGTTTGCAGTGGCAGGAGGCCCTGGTACACCTGTTAATTATTTCGCTCTTTGAAAATAAATAAAATAAAAATATGTGAAAAAATAGTTTCAGCCATAAAAAGATCTTCTGTTTTAAATTTTGCATCATCATGGTGGGAAAAGCATGGCATGAGCAGGAAACAGGTATCGCATCATCCAACCAGCAGGGAGGAAGCAGAGAGGAGCATCCTCGGCTAGGTTGCTCCTAGTTATACAGTCCAGGAACTCAGCCTATGGGAAGGTGCTGATCACAGTGAAGGTGGGTCCTCCCACCTCAACTAGCCTAGTATAGGAAGTTCCTCACAGATATGACCAGAGTTTTGTTTCCATGGTGATTTAAATCTTGTCAAATTGACAGCTAGAGACTGATTACAGTGGGTATACAGTTGATGGGATCTTTCTTGCTGCTGTATTGAATATGTAGATAAGATTAGTCAGATTAGCATTTTAACACAATTGAAACCTCTTTTCCATTACCATGGAATATCCATTGAAACCTCTTGTCCATTACCATGGAATCTCCATTGAAACCTCTTGTCCATTACCATGGAATATCTTTCCATTTATTTACAATGACTTGCTTCATGAGAATAGTATTCACAATATTTTGCAACAGTTATGCTTCATCTAAAATATTTTCCCAACATTATTTTTATGAATATTTTTATTTACTTGCAATGAGAGAGAGGGAGAGGGAGAGGGAGAGAAGAGAAGAGAAGCAGATGGAGAGAATGGGTGTCAGGGCCTCCAGCTGATGCAAACCAACTCCAGGTGCATGCGCCACTTTGTGCATCTGACTTTACTTAGGTGCTGGGAAATCAAACTCCGGTCCTTATGCTTTGTAGGCCGGTGTCTTAACCACAGAGTCATCTCTGCAGTCCCTTTCCAGCATTATTGAAATAGGACTGAAAAATTATATATATATTTAAGGTGTATACCATAATCATACAACATACAATACATAGTGAGGTGATAACCAAAGTTAAAATTAATGTTTTCCTCATATCACATAGTTGCCATTTTTTTAGTGTTGTAAGAACATTTAAAATCTACTCTGAGCCAGGCCTGGTGGTACAGACTAGTAGTCCCTGATATATAGGAGGCTGAGGCAGAAGATCACAAGTTTAAGTCCTATCTGGGCTACAGGGTGATTCAAGAGCAGCTTGGGCAACCTAATGAGACTCTGCCTCAAAATAAAATTTGAAGGGGCCTTGGAAGATAGCTCAGTAGTTGAAGGTGCTTACTTACAAATCCTGATGGCTTGGGTTCAATTCCCCAGTTCCTACATAGAAACCGATGCACAAAGCGGGGCATGCATCTCGAAGTTTGTTTGCAGTGGCAAGAGTCACTGGTGTACTCAGTCTCTCTCACCTTGCAACTAAGTGTTTACAATTATATATATATATATATATATATATATATATATATATATATATATATATATATATATATATATATATATATATATATATATATATATATATATATATATATATATATATATATATATATATAATAATTTTGAGGTAGGGTCTCATTCTAGGCCAAGCTGACCTGGAACTCACTCTGTAGTCTCAAGGTGGCCTCAAACACATGGTGATCCTCCTACCTCCGCCTCCTGAGTGCTGGGATTAAAGGCGTGGGCTATAATGCCCAATTTATAAAATATTTTCAAAAAATGTAAATGAGAGGTCTGTGGATATTGCTGAGTGGCAGAGCACTTATCTCGCATGTGCATAGCCCTAGGTTAAATTCCCAGTATTACATGCAAGTGTACTGTGGGACTTTGCTAAAAGGGCACAGAGGATATGGGGTTAAGGGAAGTTGAGATAGGCTGAAACCCCAGTAAAGTCTCTGCACTGAGACCAGTAGGCATTTTGTCATGCTCCTCCCTTAATCCTAAGCCTCCCAGGCTCCCTAGCAGGCCACAGTGAACCCTGTATTCTCACCTCAGCAGGGCTGACAGTAGGTGACAGTTCCAGGTGACAGATTTCTCTGCAGCCATCACCATTCTAGCCATGTCTAGAATCATGTAGTTCCAGCCACTCAGGGCTAAGCAAGTCCCTCAACTTATGCAAACTAGGCATTCACAGGTTACTAACCCCCACCTATCTACTCTCAAGGTACCCACTTACCACCCTGCCCTAACCAATCCCCTTGTTCTCCCCTGCCTCTAATTCTCCTGGCTTCTCCTCTCTATAAATATAACCCTTCTACATACAATAAACAATATCTGCCCATCCCACCCATAGCGGCTGTGTCTCGAGAGTTTTTCTCTCGTATCTCGCTGGCTTGCATCCTGCCCCACCTCCGCTGTGACCAGCGTCCATGGAGGGGAACGAAGAAATGACAGTGTACACTGCACACACACAGTAAGCCTTTCATGTTTTAGCAAACTAAAATATTGAACATAATGTTTTTATGGTGCTTCCAGTAATATATATATATGAATTTTAGTTTGATTTTGTGTTTCTCCTGGTTATTATACACAGTGTATAGTATAGTTTTCTTTACATTCATTCTTGTTGAATTGTAAATTTTTCACCTTCCATAGTCTTGATGACATTTAGAGGCTGGTTTATCCAGAAAAGATCTGTCTTTAATTCTGTTAAGACCTTGGAACATTACTAATAGTTGGGATCTATTTTTAACTTAAATTTAAAATGACCATTTGCACCGAGGCCTTTGCAGCCATCCAGGTATCTTACAAACATCTTGCAAATCTGAGATTTTGAATTTTCAGGGAGAGATTCTTGCCTCTCTATTCCTTCCATGAAGTCAGAAGTCAGATAGTTCTGGGGACCATGGAGGATGGGTCCTGAGAGGAGATGTGATTTATTTCCAATTTATCCTTGCCTTGAGATCTCTTTCCGGTGCCAGCATTATGGGGAAAGTGTTCTTTTATTAGACTGGTTTCCCTGGGAAGGTCAGATTTTGAGAGACCCTGTCATGGAAAGTGAAATTTAAGTTAACACAATTTAAATTTACCCTCAAGGGATAGCTGCCTGAAGTTTTCTACTGACAGCTTTTGTGTCCACTTTTATATTCATTCTGGCCTGATTATTCATTTTTTTTTCTTTTTGAATTATTAGACATGAGATTAAGAGCTTGAAAAATAATTCAAGTTATTTTATTTCGCTTTTCAAATGGTTTCTAGAATAGTCGAAGCAGATAACCGGTCCATCAGGTTGTCCAGATGAAAACTACAGATGAAGCATGTATGGTCACAGATATACCGTCTATACTGTCAGCAAGATGGCATTACTCCCTGGAGTGGAAAGTGTTGGATTTGAGATGGATGCCAAGGAGACTAGAGGAGTGGGCGGTGTGTTGAGCAGGATCTGTCAGTTGAACGTGTTATTATGGCCTGGCTTCATCTGTGTTTTTAGTACCGCCTGGTGTGTTATACAATCCATAGGTGTTCTCAATGCATGTGAAACTTGTACCCATTCATTTGGAATAGGATGGGAAGGCAGTCGTGTCTGGTCTGAGATTGGAGAGACTCAGCCCTGATTGGGGCTCCTCAGCTCCTACAGTAGTCCTAGGAGGAAGCTGTTAAGTTAATTTTTTAAACTGAAAATTAATTTTATTTCTTTTACCTGTCCTTGCTTAGCCCATCTTCTTTCTAGATTAGGCTTTGTTTAAAAAATATTCTTTCAATTTATTTATTTAGTTTTATTGAGGTAGGGTCTCACTCTAGCTCCAAGGTGACCTGGAATTTTCTCTGTAGTCCCAGACTGGCCTCAAACTCAGCAGTCCTCCTACCTCTGTCTACTGAGTGCTGGGATTAATGACCTGTGTCACCACACCCACGTCTTAACTTCTTTAAATTATCAATTTACTTCTAGCACATTGTAATTTTGATGTTGTTCTTTATGTTTTGAATCATTTAAGTAAATGGTAATGACTTTAAGCTTGTTTTTAAGTAGAAATGGACAGTTTTAAAAATTTTTATTTAGGGCTGAAGAGATGGCTTAGCCGTTAAGGCGTTTGCCTGCAATGCAGAAGGACCTGAGTTCGATTCCCCAGTGCCCATGTAAAGCCAGATGCATAAGAGGGCGCATGTGTCTGGAATTCATTTGCAGTGGTTGGAGGCCCTGTCGTGCCCATTCTCTCTGCCTCTCTCTGTCTGCTTCTCTCTCTCTCTCTCTCTCTCTCAAATAAATAAAATATTTAAAAATTTTTATTTATTTATTTGCAAACACACAAAGAGGAGGGGTGAGAGAGAGTGAGAGAGAGTCCAGGACCTCTAGCCTCTGGAAAAGAACTCCAGATACATGTATCATTTTGTGCATCTGGCTTTACATGGCTATTGGGGAATTGAACCAGGGCTGCCAGGCTTTGCAAGCAAGTGCCTTTAACCACTGAAAGTTGCAGATTCTCCAGCCTGACAGTTGCAGTTGTTATTTGTCACATGAATGACGTTAAGTGGTATGCTTTCCTTGTTTCCTGGGGATGCTATTTTACTACTTTTTTTTGTTCTCCCCATTTTCCCCACCCTTTCACTTTTTTTTTCAAATTTACAATTCTGGGTACAGACATTCCTTCCTTGAATTGTGTGCACACTGATAATTGGTGCTGTAGTGATGTGAATGTAAACTGTCATCATATATTTAAAATCTTCATCCCTGTTGGGGGTAATGTTTGGAAAATTTATGGAGCTTTTAAAAGGAAGAGGTGTGTCACTGGGGGTGGACTCTGCTTGTTGCTTTAACACTTTCTATTTCCTGCTGATGTGAAGAAGTGGTGTTATCTGTATTGGATATGCCTTCTCCGCCATGGGCCATGATGGACACTCTCCCCCCCCCCCCAAAAAAAAACCTTTAAGTCATAATCAACTCTTTCCTTCCATAAGCTGCTTCCGGTTTAGTGTTTTGTCCCAGCAATGAGAATGGAACTGATATCACTGCTATATATTATTTTTACCTTTTCTAAAAGATTTGTTATATTTACTATAGTGTCCTTAAATTGCCTGGTAATCTGAAGCTCTCCATATATATATATATATATATATATATATATATAGTTTCATTCATATATATATGTATATATATGAAACTTCTAAGAGTAATAATTAGAAATTTTCACTTTAAGGCAACTTTTCTTACTTAGTCTAAAGTTTTCTCATCTCAGGATAATTTTAAATGTCTTTCCCTGAGTTATATATCTTTTTGAAAATCATGTTGGTCATACCACCCAAATAATAGTTGGTCCTTAGAGAGACAACAAAATTTAAACAGAAAAAAAACAGTGTTTATTTTGGAAAACACTTCAACACAGTGAAAGTGTGATGGATTTCCTTTCACTTTAAGGGCAATTTCCCATCGCCATGGGATCTCTTTAGGTGTGGCTTATGGAAAATGTATTGTTTCACAGGCTTTAAAGATGATTTATGATGGAATCTGGATTTTTTAATATTGGAAAATATTTACTTTTTAGAGATTTTTCTGTTTACTTCTGTGCTGTTGAGTTTTCTTCTAAAACTCATTTACATGAAAACATAATGCTGAAAAATGCATATATGTCTTTAATGATCTTTTCCTACTCAAATGACAATTTTAAATCTACAGTCTAAGACTTATAGAAAGAAGCAATTTCTAAAGTTTTAATTTGTTAAGGCACATAAAGTCATGAAAAGTAGAGCAATTATCTTTTTATGAATTTGTCAGTAGTCCACATTAAGGTGACAGATGAAAATGTTGTAGACTAGATTACTTCCGATTAAACTTTTAGGGAAATTCTAACTATCAGTTGTGTAGATATAGTGGAGTTCCACAAAACTCTAGCAAGCTATATAAACAGCACTCAGTCAAACTGGTGAATTCTTACTAATTGATATTTAAAATGATCACATTGTTACTTTGTGCTTATATACTTCAGCTTTTTTAGTCAATATATTAGTAACCACTTCCTTTTTTTTCTTTTTAATATTTATTGTCCATAGTGAGTTACATTATTTAGTGGGCAAACCATGTGTTGTTATCCCGAATTCCCCAATTCCCCCCCTCCCCATCCCTGATCAGTTGTATATCCTCCTTCATGGGCTGTCTGTGTTAGTCCTTGTGGCAAGGGATCCTGTATATCTTAGTACTCATCTCGGTCTTCCTTACCCAAGTGTGTTGTTACTGATGGGTGCTATGCCTCCGGACCGTCTCCCCCACCACGGCTCTCACAATCTTTTCACCCCCTCTTCCACTCAGTTCCCTGAGTCGTGGTGGGTGAGTAATAAGGCTGCTTTAATGTTGTGAGCTTAGAGGTCCTTGTGTCGAAAATCCCTGGTTTCTGTCTCAGTGGCCTATCTTGTGTTGATTGAATGACTGTGGTTATAGGTCCCTTGTTCATCATTCATTGTCTGCTGAGTTCCCTATGGATCCTCCATGATATGACTGTGGTGGCTCCTCTCTTGTCAGGATCTTAGCCATCGGCCTACGGTTGGTTGGTAGGGTTAGATGGGCCACAGCTCTCTCGTTGCATCCTGAAAAGCACAAACACATTTGGCTTATCCAGAGTTGGTTGAATGGCTGTGGCTATGGGTCCCTTGTTCATCCCGTCCTTCTCTGCAGGGTTCCATATGGATCCTCCACAATATGACTGTGGTGGCTCATCTCTTGCCATGGTCTCATCTTTTGGCCTGCTGTCGGGTGGTAGGGTTATATGGGCCACAGCTCACTCGCTATATCCT
>PVHP010034381.1:0-19085 GCA_004024765.1 Zapus hudsonius
GGGGAGACTCCATTCTGGCAGGGAAAACGATGGCATGAGCAGAGGGCTGGACATCACCCCTGCCATAGCACTGGAAACAGCGGCAGGAAGGTGTGCCAAACTCTGGCAAGGGGAAGCTGGCTTATAACCCCATAAGCCCGCCCCTGACAACACAGCTCCATCGAGGTTGTAAAACCCAAACTGCCATCAGCTGAGGATCGATCTATCAGAACACATTCAATTGTTTGTGGGGGACACCTGTATCAAACCATGACAAGAGGTTTGTCACGCAGAAGGCTGCCAGTGGAGGTTAGAGATGCTGCAAACCAAGGGACTTTCAGGAGAATGAAAGAACCCTGACACATCTTGAAGCTCTCCTGAAGACACCGGGTGGTGGGGAGAGGCAACCCCCAACTGCAGTTGGTGACACACATGGCTAGTTCGCTCCTCAGTGTTAGAAGCACCAAGACAAAAAGTTGTTTTTGTGGTGTTAAGGTTTTATTATAACAGAGGAGGGAGAGAGAAAGGGAGTGTGGGGGGAAGAGAGAGAAAGAGGAAAACAGAGAGGGAGGGAGGGAGAAAGAGAAGCGGGGTTGTTAATACCTGGAGAAAGTCAAACAGAGAGCCAGAGGGGGGTCAGAGAGGGTTTTATGGAGAGAGGAGTAAAACTGTCCTGCTAGGGAGGGACCTGGGGTTGGGGATGATGTCTCAGGCCAGAGGTATCCTTTGTGACCACAGGAGGAGGTTCTAGACTCCAGGGCCCAGTGGGAGGGGGAGAGAAAGAAGGATGAAAACACAGCTCTTAGATTCCTCCACTCGATCTCACTAATGTCTGCACAGAATGGTGACAGGCAGTTGGAACATTCCATTATAATTTCCACCAATCTCGTCAGTATCATTTCATACAGGATCCTAGTCTTTGGGACTCAAAGACGTTTCCCAAGACAATTTCTCTGCCACATTTTTATTCCCACACCACATCCTCAGACTCCACAGCTTTCTTAGGATGGATGATTTTATTTGCCAATTCTGGAACATTCAGTTCTGATCCAGGAGTGAGAGCTGGTTTGACTCATATCATCATTCCCTTGGCATTGTGACCCACGGGAGGTCTTCTGTGACTGACCCTCTCAACAGCTGTCTACTTCATTTTTTTACCGTGAATGACCCCAATTGGTGACCTGGGTTCCCCTTCTCAGCACAAAAGTATCAAAGGGTTACCAGTTTAAAGAAGGGACATTTCTTATTCTCCTACCAGAGGTAGTGTTCAGTCCATGCGGTCGAGAAGTCTAGGGGTCTTTTGTCACTTGGTTTAATGTTTAACATGTCCTTTACTGTCTCTCCCATTTAATGAGAGTGACTCTCTTCCCTTTGATCTTTTGCTTCCTTTATGGAAAAGAGGAGTCTACTTACCTCCCGTCAATTCGCCACCCCCTCTCCATGGCTTGAAGTCATTGGCTTTACCAGCAGCCCTTTACGTGTTGGCACCTCTTCAGCAAAGTGCCCCTGAGACTGTCACCATTACGTTTGTCACCTTCCTGATTAACACCTCCAGCATTCACGCCCAGTTTTAAGGATGTGAGGGCTTTGTTCCAGAGAAAGTTAGGTCTTTGTGAAATTTCTCCCCAGAGTCTACTTTCCTGACCATCATTCACCACATTTCCTTCAAACAGCAAACACTATATATCCAACAGAAATTCAGATGAGGAAACCACAGGAGACCTCTCCATTCGGCAGTGTGAGGAACTCACTAAGTGATTTCAGACCATAAAGCATGACTTAGTACACTGAAGTGAAACTGTGTAAAAACCGGACCTTCCATGACTGCTGCTTGTTTTTGTACAAAAGTATTCTCACAGGCTTTTTTTGTTTTATTGCACTGGGAGGTAGACAAGCCAGGAAAGTGGAAGAAATCAAGATTGAGAATAGCCAAGTGACTTACTACAATGAAGGCTAAAATCCATACGTTAAAAAAAAAAGACAATACCAATTGGCAACCAGCTGCTCCCTTCAAAACCCAACCCATCTGCTGCTCTAGTTCTTCTGCAGAAGGTATCCTCCTCCCCCTCCTTTCCATGAAGCCCAGAAAAATGGGAGGGACATCCAGTAGGTGCCATAGCAGTTAGATTCCCATTGTCAACATGCAGTTCAATGTCAACCTGGGACGACTAAGCTGAATTTCCAGCTGCTACACCAGGTGGTAGTCATATATATAGTGAATATTCCAGCTCCAATCAGTGTGCATGCAAACTGGTGGTGAGGAGTCTTTCAGGAAACCACTTGTCCTGTTTTTACCAGGGAGCAAGCAAGATTGACACAGAGAAGGACACAGGGGCCTTAGGCTAGGAGAGGCTTTGTTCCTTACAGATACTGGATTCTTTGATGTACAAATATTAGGCAAGCTTGAACTTGCTCTCTCTTCTATCGATCATCTATGTATTTATGTATGTATGTATTTATCTATCATCTATCTATTATTTATCTAACTACCTATCTATCTATTATCTATCTATCATCTAAGTGTCTGTCTATCTATCTATCTATCTATCTATCTATCTATCTATCTATCTATCTATCTATTATCTATCTCTTGGCTTGGATCCTCAGTTTTGTGTCCTATTTTTGGGTTATGTATACTTATGGTATAGACAGCCACCTAGAAGAACTTCCCATGTGCATCTTATACATCTGGGTTCTAACATCTGGCCACTGCTCATTTCCTTTTATTTACTGCTTCAGTCATGCCTTTTATAAACTTTAATATTTAATCCAGAATTTTCCAGGGAAATATCTGAGAGAGCTTTCTGAATATCTGGTCCACTGTAAAGCCAGAAACAGAAGTCATTGAGCCATGATTGGCTATTTTTATCCTTTACTGACTACCAGACATACCATATACAAATCTCAAGGAAACATGAATTTGCAAATTTGGCATAAAAATGGCAATAACGTTTCAATTTAGTTCATGGAAATGGATGCTAGGGAGCATAGAGGCCCAGAGGACAGTGAACTCACTGAAATTATCTGGGAAAGATGATGTCATTCAGACACAGGGATGGAAGCAAAAGCAAGTTTTCACATTTATTTACTAAGGTTTTCTTTAGAAAGAGAGAGGACTTAAAAAAAAAGTTAACCAGCAGCTGCCACAAGAATTCTAGAGAAATATATTGCAGCAAGAGAGGACCTTGGTGGGCTTTAAGCCAAACCAGAATGGGAGACACCAGTATAGAGGGAAAATGAATGTACTCATCTCATTTAGAAGAATGGACCCCTTTTCTTTTCCCCTTTGTGCCAGGGAATACATGTTCCATCTGGGGCCAAAAGAGAGACATTTCCTTCAGCTCTATCCACAGTCATCTCTCAGGGAGATTTATTCTCCTCACAGGCAAGAATCTAGCTCCAGCTGCAAGGTATACTGTTTGCCTGCCTGGGAAAAGACTTGTTTCTTAAAGCAGAATCCATACTGTTTATGACAGAGAAATTTGTTTCTAAATAGAGTAAGATAATGTCACAGAGACTTCATTTTAATCAATGCAAGTTATTAAAATAGTAGGAAAGACAGACACTAAGAAGACATAAGGCAACAATTTTGTACCATGAAGTCCAGTCTAACACAAAGACTGTGTGTGAATGTTATGCTATGTTTGAATCCATCCAAACATAAAGAAAAAGGGCCCTAATTATGACAGAACCAACACTGTCTACTATCAGATGAATTTTAGCACATCAAGAAAAAAAAAACATAATAATTGACTCATCCAAAAATATTTATTGAGCTCCTAGGACGTGCTAGGCAATGTTCTCGCAAATCCTTCAGTAAATAAAAGCCAAAGCAATAGTTGATAAGTACGATGTATTCATTGAGATCTTGGAGGATTTCTAGTCATTCTTCTGCTATGTACTCTACCATTCTACCTTCTGGGATTTCCCAGAATATTGACTCTATTCAGAATATATGTGAAAAAAGGGGAAGTTCAACAGGATGCCTTGTTCTCTGTGCCAGTATGGAAAGACCTCTTTCCAGCTCATCTGGGTGGGCCTTTGTGCCTGTGAGCATACGTTCTTCCCAAAAAGATGATTCCGGATAACAAGTCTGGCACAGTATCTCATTAGGCCTCCTGATACTAAATGAAGAAGGCAGTTGAAAAATAACTGTCATTTCACAAGAGAGAGATGTGGGGCACGCAGAGGTTAAACAACTCCTCTAAATCAAACAGCCAAGCAATGGGGCTGAGACAAGGGCAGACATCTTTAAAATTCACATCACATTCTCCATCCCTTACATCGTCTTGACTTTAGATTAACTTTAAAGATTTCTGACAAAATCCCAGGATGTGCAGAGAGGAAAATATAAACATTAAAACGGAATTGCTGTTTTAGGATACTGCTACAAGTTTGAGTTATGTCCCGCACTATTCCAAGCTTGCAAAAAAGAGAGTTAGGCATCTCCTTAAATATGTGTTTTATAAAATTAATTCTGGTTCTCTTTGATTAGATAAAGATTACATTTAAAGACATTTACGTTCTAGATGCTTCTTTTTCTGATGAGATGGCAATGCAAAAACTCCCTTTCCCAGCAACTTTTTCCCAATGTTATGTTGCTTTCTGAGGTTTTAAAACCCCAACTCGGAAAATAAAATGCATAAAGGAAAAAGCAGAGGGGAAACACATTTGTAAATAACCTGGAAACATGAAGAAAAGAGATCAAGCTGAAACTGAATATCCAGCTGTGTAAACACATTTAGATACTTCTAAAAATCTCAAATTGATGGTATTCAAAGAGCCTTCCCACTGCCAAAATCATATACTTCACATTAATTCTTCAGAACTTCCTCATCCTTTCCACCGGCCTCAGTCTAAACTGTCTGGTTCAGATGGAGCCACTCGAATTCCATGAATGTTTTTGTTTAATCAAGTGAACACTGTAAACTGTTGTTCTTGGTCATACACTCTACTCTTAAATAAAAATAAGATTTTGGAAGATGAAAGATTGAGGTGCAGGTGTTAAATATTTGCAAATACTCCCATGACTCCCAGACATCTGAATTTCCTTCATTGGATTGAGTTCATGTAAATGTTCTCAATTTTGCTGTTTGCAATAAAAGTGATTTTTATATAAAAAATAACGTAAAATCATGAGAGGAGAAACATACCCAAGGCATCCTGTAATGCACTGAGAGAAAGTAAAAGTTCCAGTCACACATTGAAATTCATCTTCCAACCAAATGAAATGAGTGACATGGAAACCAATCAGTGCCCGGTACTACATTACATTAATGTAAAGCTTCCTTTAAACTTTTGTCACAATCTCAAGAATACATAACATCACAAAACAGGTTCCTAGCTGAGTGAGTGACAGAAAACCTCTGCCTGTTTCAGTCAACAGAAAGTTCCAAACAGATGCTAATTCAGCACAAGTTTCCCCTGAAAACTAGAAACATCTTTATTTTGGATATTAACTGGTTGACTTAGAATATCACTATGGTTGTGAATTACAGAACAGTTTTTCCATCATGCTGTAACTATGAAACTTTTATTTTCTCTATTGCTGGGACAAAAAGACCTAACTGGAAACAACTGAAGGAAGGAAAGCTTGATTTCAGTTTACAGTTCAAGGATATAGCCCACCGTGACAGCAAAGGCCTGGCCACTGGGAGATAACTGCCCACCCATGAGCAGTCCACAGTGAGGAAGCCGAAGTGACAAATGCTAAGTGCTCCTCTCACTTTCTCCTTGTTCATCTGTCAGGTCCCAGCCTGTGACTGGTGTCATTCCTGGCTAAGGTGAGTCTCCTCACCTCAATTAATCTACTCAACATAATCCTCCACCGTTGAGCTGAGGCTAACATATTTATATCAGCCCTGAGACGTATGCCCAGGGCGTCATTTCCAAGGTGAGTTTAGATCTTATCAGGTGGATCATGGATTAACCCATCACATAGTGTGTGTGGGGAAAGTGGAAAAGGATGAGTGGAGAACATTTGGGAAGAAGAGAGCCAAGAGGAGTGGAGGGGAAGGGTCATGGGGTAGTGAATATATTCAAAGCAAAGTACATGTATATGGTACACATGAATGAAACTGTCATGAAACTTATCACTTTGGACAATGAACATCGGGTAGTAAGCTTTTCTTTTAAAATAAATCAAGTCCTTGGCTCCGAAACACATATTTATATATATTGCAAATTGTGATTATTTTTGCACAGTAATGTAAGTTTAACAGAGGAGATTATTATTTAAAGACTTTCCAATTATGATTCCATAATAAATGCATAAATTGTAGACTTAATCCAAAGAACAAAATATGTAAATGAGTGATTCCCCATATAAAACAATGAGCAAACCGATTTAACAAAATTGAACTCATCATACTTACATTGAGAATACATAATCTGCAATGACTCATTGTAGAAATATGCTTTCATATGCACAAAAATTAATTATAATCCTTGTTACTAATTCTAAAACTCTGCAATTTTCTTTTGAATTGAAAGATGTATTGCATCTATATTAAAGCTGTGACTTAAAGATTAACGTTTAACTCCGGTTGTAATAATAACTGATGAGTGTCTACATTTAGAGTGAAAACTATGCTCATCAGGAAGGTAACTGAAAATACAATTACAAGTAGAGATACAGAGTCAGCAGCCAAAATTCCAAAAATTCTTGAGAGCTGATCTGATAGCACAAGTGGAAAATTCTTAGTTTGACTGACCAAAGGTAAAACACAGAGACACTTAAATTTTTGCATAAAATTAAATTCATTCTGATATGCATGTTATGATAGTAAATCACTGTCTTGACAGGATTTAGATTATCATGAACACAAATTTCTCGACCTGCTTTTGAGGAGCTTTCTAGATTGATTCCATGGGTCTGGGCACTTAAAATGAGAAAGCTAGCTGAGCATTCCCATCCATCCCTGTCCTCTGTTCTGCTTTCTCACTGTTGGACTGAAAGTGACCAAGTGACCATCACCTGCCACCATTTCTACCCTAACATGATGGACTGAGACCTGGAACTATAAGCTGAAATAAACCCTTCTTTGTTTAAATGGCTTTTTGTCAGTAATTTTGTTTCAGCCAGGAGAAGAGCACATATACATGTGTCTAAGAAACATGTGAATTTCATATTGACTTGATTCTCATCACAAAGCTATCTCATTATGTATGCTTAAACCATCAAAAATTTAAAGCATTCCTAGCCTTAATCAATTCAGGTAACGGTTGTCAAACTGTGAGGACTGACTTTTTCTAACAAAAATAAAATTAGTTGAGCACTTATGTGTCATTAATTTCATCATAACAATAATCAAAGCTAACAATACTGAGTACTTATTATTGGACCAACAGTTTGTAATATGCACTCACTGTTCTCAGACATCTATTTATTGAAGCTATTCTCCATCTGAAGACATTTTGATGAAGAAAAGAATCAGGCACTCATTGTGCAATTCCAAATCCTATCCAATCTTCTTCTTTCCATCCTGTGCATTCCTAACTCCAAATTTATTCAATTTACCCCTTCAGTGACCAAATCCAGGAAAAGACATGACCACTTTCAATAAAGCATCTCCTTTTTGGCCTCTAACCTCTGAGCTTCTCCAGTTATATAATGAGTCCATAGGACACACTGATATTCACAGTAGAGCAACCTATATACATGTACATTCATGTTGATATGAACAAATATGATCATTGGGAAAGAAAATTGGTGAGTGAATGATGTCCCTTTCTATATCTTTTTTATATCTTTATTATGAATAAGTATATATATTGTATAATCAAATCTGTGAATGTGTCCCCATTTCCCTCCTCTCTGTCCCCTAACCACTGGGGTCCTTCATCGGTTTGCATTCTGGATCTGTCCTCTGGTGCAGTTCATGACCCCCTTTCCATATCTTAAGGGAATGGTTCTGACATGACTCTCATAAGGAACCCAAATGAATATGCAGTGTCCTGTAGACCACTGAATAACACATACTTCATTTGAACTACCTTCTTTTAATTTTTCTCCTTATCTTCTTCTCCTTCACTCTTCTTCCTAAAATGATATAGTCCAAATAAAATATCTGCATATAAGGTTTTGTCTCAGGTACACATTGAGGGTAACCCAGGTTTAAACAAAAGACTAAATAGATGACCAGAGACATGGCTAAGCAGTTAAGGCACTTGCTTTCAAAGCCTGATAGCCTGGGTTTGACTTCCCACTACTCATGTAAAGCCAGATGCACAAAGTGGCGCATGCATTTGCAGCAGCTGGAGGCCTTGGCATGCCCATTCTCTCTCTCTCTCTCTCTCTCTCTCTCTCTCTCTCTCTCTCTCTCTCTTCTTTCTCTTCCCTTGTCAAAAAAATAAATAAAATATTTTGCTTACAAAAGGCCAAATAGCATTATCAAGGTTACTGAGCTAGTCAGTGCTAAACTTGTATTGAATTTGCTGACTCAAAAATCTTTTTCAACTGACATTAAAATACAAGTTATTCTGGTCCTTATTAATGACATCTTGATTTCCAGTGCCTTCTGAATTAATTCCCTGTGAAGTTTCATGATAAATGTATTAATTTATCTGATGTAATAATCCAAAATTTTAAATGGAGCAACATACTTATACACCTAGTTTAATTCCTGCTGATAACTCATGTCCATCTCTTGAGTTAAACAGAATAACCTCTTCCCACCAAAACACATCTATCTCTGACTTCAAGCCCTGAGTTGTCATTGCAATGTTAATGGCAATGAGAACTTATGAATTTTGCATTTTAACAATGAGAATTTAGCTCAAGCATATGCATAATTTTTCTTCTTTTACATCCCTCTCCCCACCCCAATTGCTTCTTTAGCAATGGGTTATTTCACATAATAGCATGATCAACTCCCAGAGGAGAGATACCCTGGGAAACAGCATCCCTTAACACTTCAGGAAGCAGAATAGGATACTGAACAAAACAATTAACCAGGAGGTCAGACAGCTGAGTTGTAGCTCTTTTTCTGCTTGTAACTGCATATTTGACTTTGTATAAGTCAACTGAACTCTAATTTGCTACGGTCTTGCTCAAGTGGACATAGTTTCTCTTTAGAAACAACAGACTTCTTATTTTGAACAAGCTGTCTTCAGAAAGTATCAACAAATTAGTAGATCTCATTTCTTAACGATTTATTTCCTCACCCAAGTAAAATTTATATTGGAAATGACTAGAGAAATCATAAAAGAAAAACGAACATGTATAAAAAATTAGCTTTGTTTTATTTAAGACTACTCAGGTACAAAAACATCAGTTTAAGGAAAATGTTTATATAATTAAAATTTTAAAAATTATAATATTTATTAAAATTTTCTTAAAAATATTTATCTAATGCCCTCTAGCTTGCCAATTTGCAAAATTGGTTTAATTTGCAAATGGTACTTACAACCAATTTAAGTGAAGAAAAAAATCTCAAGGGCAATTAAAATTCAGTAAAATTAATTCTGTGTCTCTTGTATTATTGAGCCTAAGTGTAACTGGTCTTAGTACTATATAATAAATTAATATGAATTCTTTTAAATTCAAATCATGCTACATCATTTTTAATATAAATTTATTGTCCATAATGAGTTACATTATTTAGTAGGCAAACCATGAGTTGTTATCCCTAACTAACTCCTAATTTTATGTAGCTGACTCAAATGTTTTTAATTTCATACATTTTAAAACTAAAATTTAACTTCAGATATTTTTGTGGCATAAATGCCCCAAATAACTTATTTTTACTACTATAACAAATGGATGTACTACTTCATGCATCACTGTGGCAGTGACATAAATATAAACATGATTAGATATAGTTTTAGGCTTTAAGGCATTTACAATTTAGCACTGAAATTTGATAACCAAAGTAAGAATAAAATCCCATAGGAATACTACATGAAGTTACATAATGAATATTTACTGAACAATCAACATTGGCAGCCACTGTTTTAAGTGTTGAAGAAATAGCAGTGAATAAGAGCATCACCAAATATCTGCCTCCAGTGAGCATGGATTATCATCCAAGCGAGAGAAATTACAATATCAGAAGCAATAAAACAAAAATATTTTAAATAGTAATAAATGCCATAGATGAAGAGAAACAAAATAATGGATGGAAGGGGATATTTGTGTGTGTGTGTGTGTGTGTGTGTGTGTGTGTGTGTGTGTGTGTGTGAAGGAAAACACTGAAAATGTCACATTTGAACAAACTATAAATTAGCCAGGACTTGGCCAGAGCAATAACTCTGCAACAGTAGCATTCCTGGTTGGAAGAAAATGCTCATATGACTGGAAGCAAATGAGAACCTAGCAGGAGATGAAGCTGGTGAAGTCACAGGAGATCATATTGCAAGTGCTCTTTGGTGATGCCAAGTGTTGGGGATTGCTGTATCACAGATTAGCCTCAAATTTAGCAGCTTAACACAATAAATATTCTGTAGCTCAGAAAAACAAACAAACAAAAAAAAAATCCATGGATCTGGGCTGGAGACATGGCTCAGCTGTTAAGATGCTTACAAAGCAGAAGGACCTGAGTTCGATTCCCCAGTGCCCACATAAAGCCAGATGGACAAGGTGGGGCATGTTTCTGGAGTTCCTTTGAAGTATCTGGCGGCCCTGGCACACCCATTCTCTCAATCTACCTGTCTCTCTCACTCTCTCAAATAAATAAATAAAAATTAAAAAACAATCCAGGGATCTTTTGGTGGGTGCTTTATCTGGAATACTCTCTTGGGAGGTTGGTGTCAGCTGGGGATTAGAGCCAGTCATGTGATAGGACTGGGTTAGCCATTTCCCGCTGGACTGACTAGTACACTGGATAACCTGGTTCTTGTGGGGAGGCTCCGATTCTCCACCACTCGAACCTTTCAAGCTGACTGAGTGTTCTCACTGCCTGAAGCTGCCTTTCCCTGAGATAAAGTTAGCTGCCAGGGCACAAGGCCAAAGCCACTTGTCTTTCTAACCTTTTCTCAGCTGTGATGGGCCATCATTTCCACACTGTCCTACTGGTTATGCAGGTCAGCACTCTTTGGAATTACACAAGAGGACACATACCAGGGGACAAAATCATTGGTGGTATTATATATTTACTTCCAAAGGAGAACTTGAGTTTATTCTGAATAAAAAAAGGGGAGTTACTAGAAGGTTCTGAACATAGTATTAGTGTAGCCTCAAGTTTTAAAAGGATTGCTGTGGTTACTGTGTTGGTCAAGGTGAGATTAATCCAGAAGGGGTAGACATTAGGAGATTGAAGTAAGATATAGTCAGATTTGGAGTTGTTTTAAGATTAATATAATAAGAATTGTTGATCAATTTCATATGGGCTGTAAAACTATGGAATCAATTGAATAAAGATTGTTAGGTGTGGCGGTTCAGGACTATACTCCCAGATGTTAAAAGGCCTGGAACAGGAAGATTGCTATAAATTCAGAGTCAGTCTTTAAAAAATATATTTTCTTTATTTATTTGCAAGCAGGGAGAGAAATAGAGAAAAGAGAGAGAATGGCTATACCAGGGTCTCTAGTCACTGCAAATAAATTCCAGATGCATGTGCCAATTTATGCTTCTGGCTTTATGTGGCTACTGAGGACTCGAACCAGGGTTGTTAGGATTTGCAGGTGAGCACAGGGACAGTCGTATTTATATATGTAGTGAGTTCCAGAGCAGCAAGAACTACATAATGAGAGTCTATCTCAAAATAAATTAATTAACAAAAAAGAAAAAAAAGATGAAACAACATTTCTTAAATCAAGCAAATAGAAATATGCTTATTACACATAAGGGTTTATTAGTTTTTCAGATAGTGTGGGGATTGGGTAAGAGCCAAATCTAGAAGATTTAGGAAAGTCCCCTGTTGGCAGGTTCACCTGAATGCAATGGTTACATCAGAGTTCCGCAAGGCAAGAGAAGAAGGAAGAGATGAAGGAGCAAAGTGGCCTGAAACATGAGAAATAAGAAGTGTGATGAGGTACATGCAAAGAAATAAAACACTTATTAAAACGCCTGCTATGAATTGTTCCATAGAAATGTTGATATTCATCTTCTCCATACTTACATCATGCCAGGAATTCTGCTAACTATATAAGATACAGTGATAAATAGTGGTATGGTTTCTGAACAGGATTTGACAGAAGACATAAAATGATTAACCTTAATATAAAACTAACTCAAATGACTTTTTAATAATTAGAAAATAATATATACATATTGGCAGTGTTAGGTCTAGAAATTTGTTTTTAAAAAGTTAGAAAAAAGTTCATATATGTGGATAAAAAGAACTTGTCTTAAAAATACTATTGACTTCCCAGAATGCTATTTTTCCTTAAAGGGTACAGATATATGGGTGTGTGATCTAGAAAGAGGATGACTGGCAGCTTGAGAGGTGCTAAATGACCCCCCCCCCTCATATGCCCATTTGTAGAGACACCATTAGATGGTTTCTGGTTGCACATCTGAGTAGACACTGATGTCATCAGTGAGGAAATACACCTTGGAAGAGGACCAAGTTGAGGTTAGTGGAAAACCATGAATTACATATGGTATAGAAGATAATAAATATGTTGTTCTTTAATCTTTTGTAAATAGTTACTAGTTAAATAAAAAGAATCCATAATGTTTTAGAGTTCTATAAAGACACTCAATATTTGTTAAAATAATCTTAGGTGACACTATTCTTCTGAAAAAAAAAATTCACGATATCCACATTGGGAATGGTTAATACATGCCACATCTTGCCATAGTTAAGCATAATGCCACTGACCTACGTTTACTAAAAGCACACAGTTCCCATATCCCCTAGCATCTGCAGATTATATTAATTCACTCACAGCTTCTCCTATCCATATTACAAGGGGTGATATTACAGATAACATAAAGGGTTAAGATCAGAATATCATCTGAACTCGGGCTCTGCTAAAATTATAAATTATTCATTTTCTTTGCTATCATTGCTTATTCCTTCTGATCTGCAGTCCTGAATTCTTTGTGGGTTATCATTACCCGTAACAGGGGCATATATGTACACAGAAGTATGCAGAAGCTGCTTTATTAAATAAAAACTAGCTCACGTTAATTTAATGTTAGCAGGAAAAATTAATGTTTGTGTTCAAAAGTAATCACTTTCCATATGTCCTTCCATCTCAGAAAGGTTGCAGTTCCTAGATCCTCGAGAAGTCTTTGCTGTTTGTTTCCAGTATTAAGTGATATATGTGAAATGACAACCTATGAAATTAAATTGTCTGGTATAAGGAAATGGGAGAGTAAAGGAAATACCTCAGAAGAGAGCAGAGTTTTAAGAGACTTTGGGCGCAAAGACAGGAAGGTCAGCAGTAAAGCTAGACATTGGTTTTTCCAAACAGGGAATAGAAGAGAATTTGGGATGAGATGCTAGACACAAGATGGTATAAAGCTGGGTCTTTTCTACAAATCCTCATGTAACAGCTTTGACTTTACTCTCTTGTGGAATCAAAATATTGTGAAGGAACACAGTATGGTGGGTTGGATTAGGTGTCCCCCATAGACTCATGTGTTGATTCTAGGTTTCTAGCTGGTGTCTATTTGGGAACTGATTCTGAAGGAGGTGTGTTACAGGCAGCACATACTCCTGCTGCTGTTGTCTACCTGATGTTGTCCAGAAGGAGATGTCCAGGATCTGTTTTACCAACTTTCTCTACCATCATGGAGCTTCCCCTTGACACCATAAACAAAATAAACCACTTTCCTCCCATCGGCTGCTTTTGGTTGGCTGTTTTGTTCCAGCAACAAGAAGGTAACTACGACACACACAGCAACTCTTGCATGAGAATAGTTCTGAGGCTTAGTTATCTCTTGACCATCCACAGAAAATCCTTTTCTCTACTTATAAATTGGATTCCTACCATCTTATTTTTTTTTCTTTTTCTCAGTTTTTTTTATATTTTATTTATTCATTTTCAAGCAGAGAGAGAGAAAGAGAGAGAGAGAGAGAGAGAGAGAGAGAGAGAGAGAGAGAGAGAGAGAGAGAGAGAGAGAGAACAAACCAGACCTTGTGGATCCGGCTTATGTGGGTCCTGGGGAATTGAACCCAGGGCCTTAGGCACTGGAGGCAAATGCCTTAACTACTGAGCCATCTCTCCAGCCCTCTCAGTTTTTGATTATTAATGTTCTCTGCTTCAACCTCACCACTGGGCCTTTCTCTACTCAACTCCTGAGTTACTCATTCCTTTTTACTTCTCCTAAATTAAATCGACTCAGTTACCACATCTACCTTCTTCTAACTGGACTGCTTGCAATTCAGCAAGGCTTTCAAGCTCTTCCTAGTCAACCAGCTGCCCCTATGTATATCTTGAAGGCAGATATAACCAAAGAAGCTTATAAGACAGATGGTCCAGAAAACAATGTTCTTACTATATATACTGTTGCAATTGGTACTTATTTATAGATAGTAAACGACTCTCATTGTTATTATTATTATATTACTTATTATCATTAAATACAGCATCTATTGGTTAGCTCCAGAAAATTATTACTATTGGAACTATTTATAGATAAGGAGACCAAAACTCAGGGAGAGAGAGAGAGAGAGAGAGAGAGAGAGAGAGAGAGAGAGAGAGAGAGAGAGAGAGAGAGAGAGTCTAAAAACCTAATGCTGAACTACCTGGGTAAAAATGTAAAAAATGAAAAACAGGAATGGAGATGTGACTTAGCAGTTAAGGCCTCTGCCTACACAGCAGAAGACCCAAGTTCCATTCCCCAGGAGCCATATAAAGCCATATGTACAAGGTGGTGTCTGGTGCCCTGTGTCTGGAGTTTGCTTGCAATGGTTGGAGGCCCTGGTGTACCCATTCTCTCTCTCTCTCTCTCTCTCTCTCTCTCTCTCTCTCTCTCTCTCTCTCTCTCTCTCTGTCTCTGTCTATCTCTCTCTGTCTCTCTCTCATTCAATAAATAAATAAAACATTTTTTAAAAAAAGTTAAAAACAGTCATTCATAATACACATTGCCAGCTCTCAAAATTTCCTCTGAGACTGGGTATTATAAAGTCTATCATGATGTCTTCCAAAAGCATAATAAACGTTTTGATGACCAGAGGAAAAAAGTGAAGTACATTTGACTATTGTCAGCAGAATGAGGAAAACCAAGATCATAAATAAAAAGGGAGATCAGGAAAAGCTTTACTAGAAGCTTTCAGGTTCAGGCAACCCTGGGGAAAGTGGCTGTGGGAACATTATTAATAGTGACAAATTGACATCATTGATTATGAAATTAATGGAAGTAGGAAGAGCCTGTCTCTGAGCTTTTAGCCAAAGACTTCAAATGTTTTAAAAAATCCCGTGGTCAATTCCTTCAAAAGGGACTGATAAATTGAACATAATAAAAGCACAGATCAAGACCCTGTCATCCAGCATCCTGGGATCATTATGTTGTCCCTGAAGGGTGGCCTCTCAACCTTGGTAGAAGCCTAAAGACTGACAGCCACCAAATTACACCACCTCTAATGTCAAGTAACATTCAGCTCAGTTCCTAGCCCACCTTCCCAGAGATTTTCTGCATAGAGGAAGTTAGCTCAGAAAAAAATAACCCATTTGTCCCTAGTCATGGAGGACTATTTAACAACTAGATAAGTAGAGACTATTTTGAAAATAGAGGAAAAAATTTCCCTTCTCCAAGAAAAGACTGATGAATGAGAAACTCGCACCAGTTTCAGTTAACCGTTTTAAAAAGTAGGAACAGCTTGGACAGGTAATTACACATAATCTCCAGACCATCTGTAGAAACAAGCCCTTAAAAATCCACATGAGGCACAGCCAAGTGAGGGAAGGAGGAGAGGATGACATGAGTGGTTAGCTTGGCTTAGCTCAGCTTTATGCAATGCAGTGATAGGGTTTCTCTTACTTTATTTTTTTTAATCCAGTATTGGCTAAGTCACAGAGGGCCTCTCTTTCTTTAGATCAAGTTAAGTCTCAGTGGCACAACATATGGGAGCAGTGTGGAACCTGAAACCCAGGGGCACCCCCTGCTGCTGCGCCCTGGACCCAACCTTGAGAGACAGGCCTGGGGACAGCCCCCCAGGAGGAAGACGGTGCCTTGAGAATCCACTAGTTTCAGGGGACTCCTGGTCTATGAGAATCTACTCTAGGAACATGAACACTATGGCCATGAAGCTGAGCAAAGAATACCTTTATTGAAAAGTTCACTTGATTAAATTTCAGTTCAACCTTCACATTTGGAACCAACCAGAATATCAGTAGTTATTTTCAATGACTGACCACTCTCTCCTGTATCTGTCAGGCATCAGTGGATTCAGAGGACTGCAACTCCATGACGCAGAAAAGAAAGGTTCCACTCAGCAGGTGTAGGCAGCCACATACTCCATAATGCTTTTGAGGAATCCCATAGTAAGAGAAAAAATGTTTACTTAAGGGTGATAATGACTCTCACTAGGACAAAGAATTTTGTATTGCGGATCTGGTGTATAATAGTATGTGCTTTTTTAAAAAAATCAAAGATGATAAGAAACTTTACCTTCACAAATAATCCAAGGCTAGGAAATGAGGTTTATTTAAAATTCTACCCCTCAGACACATACATATGTACCATCCAAACCTAATTCTGAAAGTTTGAGATGAATGACAATAATAAAAGATCTGAGCCTATGGTCAAAAGGAATTAAAAGAAAATGCCAGGGAGGAAGAAATATCCGACTTCTACTACTATGGATGAGAATATATATTGGAATTCACTTTTTGTGGGGCAGTTTGGAAATACTAATAAAAAAGGTACAACGTGTTTACTCCTTATTCAAAAATTCTACTTCCAGGAATCTAACCTAGAAAAATATTTTCAGGCATGCAGACACATAGTCGACATTTATTTATTATTTATTAAGCAGAGAAGGGGACATAAGGAAAATGCCTACCATAGTCACAGTTGTGTTGAACTCATGACAGAATATTATGCAAATACTTAAATGTAAGAGTTGCTTGCTTTGATATTTAACTATCTCCAAGGCATATATATATTATTAGTACAAAATTAAAAGGAATATTTAAATATATATATTAAAATAAAGCACATGTTTATATTTAGCTTTTTTTTACAAACATGGAAACACATTTACAAAGGTGTATGAAAGTTTGTTATTAGATTGATTTACATGATATGGGCTGGGTAGTCAATGGCTGTCCGCATGATGGCGAGGCTGAGAACCCAGTAGCTGCTCAATCTAAGAGGCTGGAAGCCTCAGAGGTCCCCATCTTGTTCTGAAGGCCTGGGGGATTCCTGGAGAGGAATCCTGGCCTTCTGTCCATGTTGGAAGACTAAAGAAAACGGGTTTCCAATGTCTGCAAAGGATAAGAGCAACCGTGTAGTGCTCACCTGCAAGAAGCACCAGGACAGCCACACAAAGAGGCACTGCCTTCTCCTGGAGTCTCTCTCTGTACAGGCTTCCTTAGACCAGGGCTGCCCAATGGAAGAGAGGGTCTTTCCTTCCTCAGTGAGTCCTGCCTGGAAAACCCCTCAGAGATTTGCCCAATAGGCATGCTTCTTACTTGATTTCTGGTCCAATCAAATTGACAATAAAGATTAACTTTGACAGATAGTTTTATTTTTTTGAGACAAGTTTATATTATATGGCCCACGCTTGCCTGGAACTCCTCTTCTCCTAGATCTGGAGATGCTAGGATTCCAGGTCTATATACTTAGCTCAAGATGAGCTTTGAAAAGAGAAATAGAAGTGTTTTTTTTCTTTACTTTTATAATTACATAAAAAATTTAAGTCAATTGTGTGTGAAGGCAGAGCAATATACCATTTTAAGTCAAGTATTTGTACTGAAAAGTGGAGAAAGTCCTAGTGAGGATTCCCTATGTTGTGTAGCATGTTAAACAGCACTGAAATCCCAGGGGGTTGCATGGTATACATCACAGACCAAAGGTGACTTTGCCATCCCTGCTCTTTGGATGTAGTGACAAAGGCACCACACTTCACGCCTCTTTATAATTCATTGACCGAGTCACATGGCCATCTCCAACCTCCTTGGTGCAATGATACACAGCCTCCTTTGGAGGAGGCTTCTCAGAAGCTCTTTTTCTTCTCGTTGGCAGTTCTGGGGATGAGCCTAGGGCCTGGGCTGGGCACATGCTAGGCAAGTGCTCTACCACTGCCCAAGCCCTCTTAACACGCTCATGAAAGTAGATTGAATGTGCATGGCCACTTTCTGCTGACACGTTTTTCTATTTCTTCAATTATGAACAAAACAGGATTCACCCCCCCCCCAATAAAAAAAACTCCACTCCAGATTCCAAATATACGATTTCATCTCCTCTCTCCCTTCCTTCTCTCCTCCCTGCTTCCACTCAGTGTGTTTCTCTTTTTGCTCAGTCTCTCTTGTGTTATTTCAATTAGAACTAGAAAACATAAATAACTTTCTTCACCAAAACCACTTGTTTGCTTTAGCAAACCTCAAAAATGTCTCTCTCCTCTCCCACCTCTGTTCTGCGATCAGTGCGTTTCCATTCCAGCCAGTGTTCCTAAACCAACATGACTGTCACCACTATGCCTCTCTATCTGATGGATGTCTTGAATTACTTCTTGAATGATCTTTCTAGGATGCTAACCCAACCATCAAATTAAGTTTTTTTAAATTAAACTAAAATTCTTTGAGTCCAAATTTCAGCTACAAGGATAACCCCTGAACTCCTGAGTATATTACAAGCTTATTCACACCATCAAATGACTATGAGTTTACTCACACCACAACACTACTGGCTGTGAGCTCACTTACATACACTGCAACACTAGAGTCCTCTGTGAGTTTAAAACTCATTCCGCAATGCCTACTCATCTCTCTGCTTCCTATACACAGACGTCATACTGCAGGTATATCACAGTCCTTACTGATTTCCTAAGGTCCTTAGCTGTACTTGTGCTGGAGATGTGCCATCCTCTTCAGAAACCTTAACTGCCCTGAACAGTTAAGGGGCCACATTTCAATCACTGAGAGTCCTGGATTTTAAGTACGTCTCTGAAACCCTGAGCATCTCACTGCTTCTGTATTTATCATGAAAGTTTGCAATGGCTGATCTGGTTGTCATCTTCCTTTTTATTTATTTATTTTCTCTCTCCCTC